>JACXIT010000089.1:4423266-4443918 GCA_014737525.1 Bombus difficillimus | reverse complement strand
ATTACTAATTAATTAAAGGGAAATTCCGGTTGAAATCGGTGTGTGAATCTTGCCACAGGTTCTGCCTTTGTCTTACAATGCTGAAAGTTCATGACTTTTACTAGGGAAAAGAATAATTAAGGAATAATCATGAAATTAGAGGGAGAAGTATGTCTGTCCTTGTCGCACAATATAGCTCTCCTTGTCTAACAGGAGTTGAGATACTTCCACTCACATTCTATATTCCTATTACTTTCTCGCAGTTTCAGCCGGCTCCGATAGATAGCAGCATCGATCGTGCACGTCTTTTTCTAATTCATCGAATTTTCGACAGTTGCTCCCTTTCTGGAACAATCTCGTGCACTTTTCGAATCGCAGAATATAGAGTGGATCTCTGACAACATTCTCGCACCGCTTTCGAGCGGAATTTGTGAATAATTATTCAGTATCCATATGGCATACCTACACCGACCAGGCACGGTACTCTTCTTCTCTTCCTTACCACACCTACCAAATCCCACAACAAAAATTGTTTGCGGGAGCAAAATGCGATAGCTTTCAAAACACTACCGCCAGTTGATTTGGACACGCTACCCCGGGGAAAAAACGCCGGAGTGTAAAAACGACCGCTCCGCCTCCCGCAAATAACAACAGCAGGACTCTGCAGTCGCGAGAATGGAACACACCACACCAAAAGTCGAGTACGAATCCGACACTTTACCACTTAGCTAATCGGACTTTTTACATGTCGCTTACTTAAACATACATTCCTATTTAATCCATTTCTTCCACAATCACGGCTCCTTTCTCCTTTTATCTTTCCGGCAAAAAAAACAGTTTAGATACATCCTATTATCCTATACCCCCCTTATTTCCATTCACCAGCCATTCTCCACTTACAACAATTACATTTGTTTCTTCTTCAGCCTCGATTTTTTCCTTTCTCAAATAACATTAAGCTTTTCAATAATTTCCTTTCTCTCTATTTCCTGCTGCTCAACCTTCTTCTAACAGACACAATTTCTCTTTCCTGTCTGTGTCCGTAATGCGCCATAATTCTCGTCCACCCTTACAATTCGCCCTAATTACCTCCATGTTTCCTATAATTCTATATAATTACTAACTTTAATAATACCATTCTATATTATTACTAACACGTTTCATTCCTTTAAGTGGAATTCATTTAACGTTAATCACTTTCCATATAGTATCCGTATAATTACAAGATTCCAACCGTGTTCTTCCTTACTAATATATTTCCAAATTATAATTACTACCTTTCGTAATGGTGTTCCATCCCATTGCTCGATTCCATTGTACATTTCACAATTACACCTTTCTTAACGCAACCATATTCTTAACCTTCCAAAACTATTCTATCTGACATCCTATATTTTTTTAGCCTAATTTCACAGTTTATGGTCAATGGTCAAATAAACAACGCACAAACATATATCTCCCAAATGCATCTTTACCTATTCTTTAGTCTTCTAGAATCCAAACAAATCCGTTCTCCTACCATCCACAAAATTATATTGCCTTACATATTACCTATTATCTATTCTATTCCCACTTCGCAAATAAAGCACAATTACTTCTCTCTTTTCATTCCTTTCTTACTTGTTTCAAATTTTCTCGCATCTAACCTACAATAATGTTTTTTACATATTTGACACATTCACGCGCTTCTTCTTCTTCTTCCTGTCCTTCCTTCTTTATTTCACCCTCCTGCTGCTGCTTCTTGTTATTCGTCACAGTCCATTTCCCCTGTGTTGCACCACCACATCCATGCTCGCCGACAATTTATACTAAGAAAAACAAATTGTTATAACCTATAACCGATATGACAACTATTGTGGTTGACAACAAAGTGATTGCGGATTTTGTCATTACCACCAAATCACTTAGTTGCCAACCCAATAGAATTATCCTTAGCGTTATATTTACCTGAATCTACGATAAAAACGTATCTTTATGTTACACTTCCAGATACAAAAATATCTTAAGCATCTCCGACCGCGTCAAAATCTGCATCCGTGGAACATACGCTCCTCAGACAGCCGAATCTTGACAAGACAAAGACAAGATATCGGTCATAAACTACGTAGCGTTCAGATCGACCATTCCGTCCGATAAACTATTCTAGTAGAAATATATTCCAGTACTTTCAAATAAACTTTTCCTGTCTTCCATATAGTTTCAGTATCGTCTTGCCAGAGACCAAATTTCCAAAGTTCTCCTCTCGCGTTATTTAAGAAAGTAATATATAATACCAGACATAAAAATATCTCATACAAACTTTCCATGGCATTACTTTTCTTCGACGATAACGATAACGATAACGATAACATATATATAGCCAGCCAAGGACATCGATCTTTGCAAATATACTGAAACGAAGGCTTAAAATTAACTTTGCAGCTTAAAATTAACATTAAAAAAAAAAAAAAGGCTTAAAGGTAACGTCTAAAGCTAAAACTTCCGACAAAGAATAAGTTCCTCGTTGTCCCTCACCGACCAACCAACAATCGACTTTACGATAAACTTGATCTAAATCTTAGAACTAAAATCTACTTGATAGCGAAGCTAAAGGTCAGATATTACATAGATACTAACCTAAGTCACATTATTACATTCCAGCGAAATTTTCCAACTAAAACTATAAACACTTTGGCAAATCGATTCTTCTATTTAATAATTTAATATTTAAAAAGATTGTACAGGAAAGCTTTCAACTTTTCGTTTTAAATTAAACGATGCATCTTTGTAGAAAAATTGCTCACAAAATAGACTTAGTCTAGATGAGCTATGTCAATGGACTTAACCACAGGCTACGTAATATTTTTCATCGAGCAACTGCCCGAGAAATAGAAGCAAGTATAAGGAATTACAGCGCATACCGAATAACAACTCCGCAGCTTTTACCGACACACAGCCCGGCGCGCACATTTCTCCCCTAGAGTCGCCACGTGTCCGCTCTCATTTTGTCCATAAATTTTACATCTACTTCGAATTTGAAAACTGGCCTTAATTTTTGTATTTTTCTCTTTTCTACGTGTACTTATTTGCTTCTCTGGAATCCTGCGTGCGCGCGTATGTGTGTCGTGTATGCAGTGAAACATGTGTTTTAACCTGTCAGCACGTGGAAGACTTATGCAGTAACATATATATATATGTATTTCGATAATTTTGTAATGGAAGAACGCGAAAGGGCTTAAAAGAAACTTACTTAACTTAAAGTATATCGCGTGTTAAAGGAGGTTTTCGTTTTCTATCAATATGAGTACCATATTGGAAAAGATCGCTTCGATCGAGGCCGAGGTAACCTTTGTTTTATCTTCATTCGTTTCACAGCGGCGTGCAAAAATTTCCAGCCACGATTAATTTTTAACTTTATTATTCGAAAAATCATATCTAAAAGAATTACAAGTAATATTGGATAATGAGGATGTGATAAGTAAAAGAAAATAGTGTAATACACGGAGGTCATATATGAATAATAAATAAATATTTGTATGCTTAAAATTCTTTAAAACGCTGCTTTCCAAATATAAATTGAACATTTATCCGTTATTTATTTGGAAATGTCTGCAAGTCGCTTTATATTCTCACTCTATTAACACATTTATTATAATATATCTTTGTCTGTAGATGGCTCGCACTCAAAAGAATAAGGCTACGTCTGGTCACCTCGGTTTATTGAAAGCCAAATTAGCCAAATTAAGACGAGAACTTATTACACCGAAAGGTGGTGGAGGTGGCGGGGAGCAAGGTTTTGAAGTAGCTAAAACTGGTGATGCTAGAATAGGTTTCGTTGGTACGTTATAAGAAAGTCTAAATCTAAAACTTGAATGCGTAAGGCATGAAGTTTAGAAACAGCCGATGGAGCAATCTTTCATTTCGCTTTGCTTGTTCCACAACGATTATAGGTTTCCCTTCTGTGGGTAAATCTACGCTTTTAAGTACTCTTGCTGGTGTTTATTCCGAAGTTGCAGCGTACGAATTTACAACTCTTACCACTGTTCCTGGTTGTATAAAGTATAAGGGTGCAAAGATACAGGTTCCCAATTAGTTACGACTATTTTACCATAGGTATACCTTTATATTATATATGGTATGAAACGTCAAATGTATCTTCCAGTTACTCGATCTACCAGGTATCATTGAAGGCGCGAAAGACGGTAAAGGACGTGGCAGGCAAGTAATTGCAGTTGCAAGAACTTGTAGTTTGATATTTATTGTTCTGGATGTACTGAAACCGCTTGGGCATAAAAGATTAATAGAGCACGAATTGGAAGGTTTTGGACTTCGTTTAAATAAACAGCCACCCAACATTACTTTCCGCAAGAAAGATAAAGGTGGCATTAATTTCCAAACCACGGTAATTGAACGGCAAGGAGAGGAGCAACATAGAGAACTACACGTGATACGATTCGTTTTAAATTTTCTACGACTTAACTGTCTCTTTGTATATCTTTCATTGTATCGGACAGAATCATGCGTAGTTTTTGTAAAATGGTTAAATGGTTGTGCGCAAGACTTTGTGCAAGAGAATTTAAGACGGTTGTATTATCTTCCAGTGCGCACAGTCGGAACTCGACTTAGAAACAGTGAAAAGTATTCTGTCCGAATATAGAATACACAATGCGGATATTACTTTACGATATGATGCCACATCCGACGATCTAATTGATGTTATCGAGGGAAATCGCGTTTACGTACCGTGTATTTATTTACTCAACAAAATAGGTAATTGCATTCGTGCGCGCGCGTGTAAGATCAATAATTAATCCTACTGTATTCCTTGAATCATTCTCGGCCAAATTACATTTTTATATAATGATGTCGGACAATTTCTTAAATTTAAGGAAACTATGAAAGAACTGTTGTTGACAGGCGTCAGTTTTCCTTTGAATTTTGTGCTAAAAAATTTGTTGTCAATATTAAAAGTTTTTGTTTTGGTTGACACTAAAACTGAGATAGATAGATAGATAGATATATACAAAATTTGAGGACTACAGCAGGGTTAAAATGATAGAGCTTGAATTACCGATGAGAATTTTCTTTATTTGATTTCTAGATCAAATTAGCATCGAGGAACTAGATATAATTTATAAAATACCGCATTGCGTTCCTATTTCTGCTCATCACAAATGGAACTTTGACGACCTCCTTGAAAAAATGTGGGAATACTTACAGTTGGTCAGAATGTAAGTAGTATTCAGGTCGATTTATTTCACTAGTTCTTTTTTCTTTTTTTTCCATTTTTTTTTTTTTTTTTTTTTTTTTTTTTTTTTTTTTTTTTTTTTTTTTTTTTTTTTCTTTCTTTCTTTCCATAATAAATCGTGCGCGATAATCGATGCGTTTATTTGATTCTGATATTTAGCTATACCAAACCGAAGGGTCAACTGCCAGATTATAATTCTCCGGTAGTATTAAACAGAGAGAAACGGACGGTTGAAGACTTTTGTAATAAATTGCACCGATCTATCGCAAAAGAGTTTAAGTAGTAAGTATTCGCTCTAATTGTATTACTAATGATTTATTCTTGACTACCAACACATTTTTTATTTGTTTGCCTTATTTTTAGTGCCCTTGTGTGGGGTTCGTCTGTCAAACATCAACCACAAAAAGTCGGAAAAGATCACATATTATGTGACGAGGATGTCGTACAGATTGTAAAAAAAGTATAATTTTCATCAAATATTCCACGCACAGTTACTATTAATTATCATTGAACAGATTTTTATAGACCGTCTTCTGTAATTAAAAGTATCGTAATTTTGGAGTTTATTTCGTTTTGGTTCGTACAAAATTATGGAATATTTTGGTCAGAATAATGTAATACGAGATACGTTAAAGACATACACAAGGAAAAGATATACATATAGATATATACATGTGTATATTATACGAATAATATTTAGAAGTGGCTGAAAATGAAGTTTTTATCGAATAAGTGCGTAAATTATGAATAGGTACATAAATCATTTGAGACGGTTTTATTTATTTTATACGAAATGCATACCTAATCCTATCCGCATAAGTAAAAAAGAAAAATACATATATGATCGAATAAGTCACAAAACAACAACAACAACAACAACATTGTTATTTATAAAGTTTTCAAAATATATTCCCTTCTCTGTTGGTCCAATAACTTTTCCAAATGTTGACATTTTAATTTGACGTCATCACGTTCTTTGGTCAAATTTTTGATCGTCAGTACCTTTTGAGTCATTATCAGTTTAATTCTAAAACGTGAAAACGGGGTGTACTTGATAAGATTGATAAATACCGAGGTATTAATTTGCATGATTAATTAAGATCGAACCTGCTGTGTAATTGAGCCATCGAGGTGTCTCTATTCGCATTGATACAAGTGATTTCATGATAAAGCGAAGCAATTTTCTCCTCCAATTCTCTTTTTTCTCCTTCGATTTCTTGCCTCGCTAATTTTTTCGAATTGTCCCTTTCCATACTTAGCCGCTTGATTACCTAAAGGATACCCGTTCGGTAGCCAATAATTGCTGTACGACGAATTTCCAATTTCCATTTTAGAAAATATCCTACCTCGTTTGCGTTACTCAACTCGGATACGTATTCCTGCAACTTGTTCTCCGCGTGTTGCAACTGAACATCGGTTTTCTCCAGTCTATCCTTCGTCTGCATTAACTTAGTTTTATGAAGCTGTTCGTTATCTATCGCGGCTTGCAAGTCCATTTCGTACTTGTCCCTCAAAGATCTGAAAAAACGGCACGATAGTGTGTGTGTGTGTGTGTGTGTGTGTGTGTGTGTGTGTTTTGGAGATCGCTTTGGATCGCATCGAACGAGAATCAATCGGAAATTATCTACCTGAGCTTGCAATCAACGTTTCGTTCAAGAGTCGATCTTTCGTTTCGAAAATCTTTTTCTAATCGTTCGATAGCAAGTTCGATTTGTCGATCCCTCTCCTTGTTACACCCCTCTTTTATCTTACTCTCGGCTTGTTCAATTCGTAAGTTCTGTTCTCTCTTGTAATTGACCAACCAAGCTTCCCACTCAGCCTTCAGCGATTCTTCGAGAGTCTTCTTCTCGTTCGAGTGTTGTTGCTTGAGAGTCTCGACCTCACTCTAAAATTTCACGTCGATTCAAAGAAATCGATGGAATCAACAGATATTCGAAGCTTTCGGTTCGACCTCCACCTGATACTGCGAATGGTTTTTTTGCAAACTGGCCTGCATTTCGGCTTCTCGTTTAGCTTGTTCCTTGGTAAATTTCTCTCTGTCGCGTTGCAACTCTTGGAAAAGTTTCGTTTGTTGTCCTTTAAACTGGCTTTCTTGCTCCTCCAGCTGCTCTTGATACCTAAACGGCATAAAAAGATCAATTGCACAGCATTAGTCTAGTTTTTCAGAAGCGAAAGATACAATGGCTTGCGAAACTATTCATACGCTTATCGGCATCTTTTACGAACATAATACTCGTGTTATACGGAACATTTTGAAAATTATTATTAGCCTTATAACGGCGTCCAACTATCGTGATATGGTATTGGTAAAAATTTGAAACGATTCTGAGAATGTTTCAACAGAAGTTGCAACATATTTGGTACGAGTATATATTTTGCGGAGATCGCGAAACTATTTAAAAACAGGCAATGGTGCACGACATTGATAAGTCTTAGTTCAGTAGTATAGTTCAATAGGACCATCTTTAACGCTTGTCACATGCTTAAGATGACTATTCACGCTGTATATTAATTTTTTACCAGCTATAAGTTTACAGCAAATAATACAGTTGCACAACCTCTATACATACGCATATATATAAGCACACAATTTTCCGACTAGGTTCAAATTTTGCCAATATAATCATAGTCATAGCAGTCGCGTCTGATTAGCGTTAGATAAAATTTCAAAATGTTTTTATATAACACGTCGATATAAACGTACAAGTTTTCTATATGTGCAAGTGGACGAATTGTTGCACACCTGGTCCACAAAATATTCTTCTCGTTGGCCAACATTCTCTCGTGACTGGCCATCAATTCTAGACGCAGTTGTTCCAGCTGTTGATTAGAATGGCGTATTATACGCAATTCGGTATCCTGTAGTTCTTTCATATGTATATTTCTTAGCTTCTGAATTTCCTCGGCGTGTTGCTCCGTTATATTACGTAACTCGGGTTCCAAACCTTTCACAGTCATTTCCTTAAAATCGACGAATCAAAATTATAAGTCGTTGAAGACTTTGATAAGCTTCGTAGCGATGCGTCGTATAAGTGAACCAGATAGTTAGAACCTTGATCTTTGTCGTTCTGGCCTCTATCCATCTCTCCCGTTTAATCTTCTCAGCCGCGGCAAAATGCTCTTTCGCTCGTTGCAACTCTACCGTATGCCTCTCTGTTGCAGCCTTCAAATCCCGTTGCATTTTTATTTCGATCTCTTTCACCCTCTGCGCCAACGAATTGCATTTCTCGGTCAAATCGGTTTTCTCTGAGATCAGTTGCTCGATAAACCTTTGATGTCTCTTAACTATCCCCTTGTATTTCTCGTCCTGTTGCTGCAGTTTGGAGGCGCTGCTCTTCCTCTGACTTTCCAACCTGTCGCAAGCCAACCTCCTTTCCGTCTTTAATTGTTCTTTCAAGAGCGATATGGTAGCGTTCTTTTCTTCGAGTTGCAGCTGTGCCGTAGCTAAATAATCCTCTTTAAACGCATGGTGACTATCGTTAGGGGCTGGAACAATGCTAAGAAAAGGAAGAGTTTCCATGTGTCGATTTACAGGCGGGTATAGCATGACTGATTAATACACCCGCTACCTACCTGTCATAGTTCACGACAGTTTTGTTAGGCAGTGGCTGCAGGTTACCAAATATCTCCCCAAATATGGTGGCGGTGTCTATCTCTGGCATGTTTATCTTGGCGTCATCCAAAGAACCTGTCGAATGCATACATATTTTTATAGAAACACAAGGAAACAACGCGAAAAGCTCTTAATACCGATGAAACACATTATTATCAGCTACCCTCTTCGAGTTTGGCCAAAAAGGACATTAGGTCGTCGTACACAGTTCCATTTGCTACATATTTCTCTTCGGACTCGTCTTTCTCTGGTTTCAGCTGCAATTAGAAAGTTTGATCGATCGGATCGAGCCAAGCGGATAGAAAGTTGGTCGTATCGTTTCTCGAACCTGTAACTGATCGATTTCTGGAATCGTCACGGCAATGTCTTTCTCGAGATCACTGATCATACTGCAAAGCTGCTCGAACGAGCATGCAGTCGATTCGACCAAGTTTTGATTGCAGTCTGTATTCCCCATTTTCTCCATTATGACATTAGGATCATCGTTGATTTCTCTTCTCTCGTACATAATATTCTCCTCTGTGAGTTTCTTTTGTCTGGACTCGACATATTTCGATGAGAGAGACTTGTTCACGGGTGGTTTCCCGTGGATCTTTGGATGGTCGATGTTAATCATAAAATACGGAACAAGGATTTGCCGTTGTTACGAAAGTTCGAGCAGGATCGTACTGACTGTCCAAGAGTTTTTCACCCCTCGTTTATAGGTGCGTTTGCGGTTGTCAAGACAATGTCAAGGCAACGCGATCAAAAAACTTCATCTCTTTCGCTTTGGATAGAATAACTAGCGGAAGACTAAAACGAAATTCCATTTGATCGCAGACTTTATCAACTGGCTCACGAAAATATTTCGACACTTACCTTACCATAGAAATGTTTCAAGTTCATATCGTATTCGCGTTATATAAAACATTTTGAAATTTCATCAGCACCGCAACGAGACACCGCTATCGTTATTATATTGGTTAAATTTGACACCAATCTCAAGATGTATATAGAAATAATAAAATATTTATCGTGTCTAAGCGTATGTTTGTGAAAAATTAGTATACAGCATGAACAGCAGCCATCTTAAGCGTATAATAAGCTAAATAAGTTAAATATGATCTCACCGAATACCGTTTATTAAACCAACGTTTATTAGAATATAATTCACTGTTTGAATAGTTTTGCGGTATCTGTGAAACATGTATTCTACCACTAAATATCTTGAAATTTGTACGTATACTTTTCGATTTGTTTCAAACTTCACCAATACAGTCGAACTCTGATAACACGAACCCCTCTGTAACTCGAAAACCCCATATAAGACTATATAATTTTGTTTACTCCAGAAGAGTCCGACTCTAAAAGTCGAAATAAAATTTACTTTAACTCGAATTTCTTGTCACATGTACAGATGCATTATTCTACCTTGAATTTAACTCGAATTTAAATCGAATGTAGGATAGCCAGATCTCTGCAACTCCAAGTTTACCTATAGCTATGCTATCAATGCGTGTCAAAAGATATGAGAAATCGATCGTTTCACACTGTCTCCTTCCTTTTAATTATTACACGATTGTTTCAAACAACGTAAAACGACATCAAGCCTTCAATCCCTATCTCTTCGGTCTTCGACCACGTGCACGGTGACCACGGTGAATGTAATATTGTGCCTTCGTACAATGCTCCCGCGTGTCGAATTTCCTTTTACCCGGAAATTTTGATAAATCGAAACCTCTAAAATTCAAAGATTTTAACACTTTCCTCGAGGTTCCATCACTGTTACAGGTTACCGAGGTACGACTCGACTATAATCACGATAGTCAAATGTTATAACAGTGTTAATGAAATTTCCAAATGTTTCGTATAACGTATGCAATATATTCACGAAAGATGTCTGCAAGTGTTCGAATATTTGCATGAGCCGCGCATAATTTATCTTTAGCTAGTACGCGACAGTAAGAATATTTGAACGATAAAGATAAATAGAAATGAATGGTGGATGAAAGTAGGGATGGATAACAGAAAAATGATTCGTTGCAGCGATCGCGATTGCCGCGCGTATCCCCTTGTCGCTAATTGTCCGTCGTCAATGATACCTATACTTTATCTTTTACATATTTGTGTTTAGGTTCTTTAGCATTATTTGTTTTATTTCCATCGCTTTGTATCATTTTTTAATATCTTTGTGCTTTCAATTTCAGTTCGTGTTAACAATGCAGTGCGCGTCTCGTGTCTATGCTGTATTTTGTTTAAGAATATATCGACGGGGCAGAGGGTAATGCAGAGTTCGTACGTTACCGCGCTGGTGATTGCTAAAGGGTTGCCAGAGTGCAGGCAGCACCGTTTGGGGCGACCTGGCGAAGTGGGAATAGATCGTAGGGAACACGAGGAGATAGTGGTCGTCAGTCGGAAGAGAGTGGCGCGCGTGGGGCGAGGTTTCTGCGGGTGAACTCGTGGTGAGAAAGAGAGCCGAGGGTGAGGGCGAGGGCGAGGGCGAGGGCGAGGGCGAGGGCGAGGGCGAGGGCGAGGGCGAGGACGAGGGTGTCTGTACGTACACCGAGAGAGAATCGATCTAAAACTAGGAGTCGCCGCAGTAACCGCTGGGAGGAAGCCACTGTTACAATTTGCCCCCATATGCGCTAGTGAAATCTTAGATCGGGTAATTGTACGGCGAGAGAGCAGCCAGAATGAGGTGTTCCCGCGAGGTGGTCGCTCACGTTCGGCCCGCACGTTGATTCGAACTCACGCGATACGCCACGCCGATACCGAGCTGATACAGTGCAGAAATCCACCAAACGATTCACTCCAAACTGAGGTTCTACACCGAAAAGAGAATAACAGACAAAGAGAGAGACAGGGAGGGAGGGAGGGGGGAGAGAGAGAGAGAGAGAGAGAGGAAGAGGGAGAGAAACCGACACTGATAGAAAGAGAGGAAAAGGCACGAGGAGCGCGCCAGAGACAGATAGATCGACTGCGAGAAGCGAGAGAAAGAGGAAGAAGTGGAAAAAGGGGAAGAGATAGATAGATAGATAGATAGAGAGAGAGAGAGAGAGAGAGGCAGGGAAGGATAAAGACAGACAGACAGACAGACAGATAAAGAGAGGGTGGAAGAGAAAGAGGGAGAGAGAGTAAGAGCGAAATCGAGAGTGTGAGAGACGGAGAGGGACGAAGAGAGAAAGAGAAACGGTGTCGCATCGCAAGGTGTTTCGGTATACGGTGCACGAGACGGAGAAACGTTCGCGAGAAGATCGCGAGAGTTTCGGGTCAAAGGAAAAACAAGCAAGCGGGCAGGCAGAGAGGCGAAAGACCAAGAGGAGAAAGGGCAAGAAACGCGCGGATCCAAGAAAAATCGAGAGAAACGGGCCGAGAAAGGGGGAGAGAGAGAGAGAGAGAGAGAGAGAAGAAGGAACGGGAGCACGAGAGAAAGAGAAAGGGAGAAAGAGAGAGAGAGAGAGAGCGCGCAAGCAAGGGTGGGCGGACAGTAGTGCACGAGAGCATCCCGTCGCCACGATAATGCGACGTGCAGCTTCTTTGCTCGTTCCTTCTGAATAAGTGCTTGCTGGGACGGTCCCTTACCTGCAGGGATATGACGTAATGGCAAGAGAGGTACGCATTTCTATTACATTCTCATATTCTCATTACCGACTGTTTTTGTACAACCGCGAGCTCGTTGCACCCACCGCCTGTCCTCTCCTTCTCATCTCTTCATCTCCGTAGCACCGAATTTTTATCCCGAATTATTCTCCACGATCCTACAAGACGATCTCGTTCGCTCTACTTTTTATTATCCTCCTAATGTACGCGCCTTCCTCGCCAGTGTACCATCCATGTCGAAATGCTTGTCAACCAGTTACGCATTCGCGTCACGGACTCACGCGTACGCACGCATAGATTATGACAACCGTACAATTTTGGTAAACGAAAATGTCGCATACCTTCTGCTACTGGTGCATTCGTCTAGGTCTAGATTATCTAGTGATCGTTCACGTTCGTCCGCTTCCTATGTCTTTCGATCGTCGTTCTTATCCGCGAAACACTATCCTGTATTTCTCTTTCTCTCCCTCTGTCTCTCTCTCTCTCTCTCTCTCTCTTTGTCCCTCTGTTTCTCTCTTTTTCTTTCTGTCTGTCTGTCTGTCTGTCTGTCTGTCTGTCTGTCTCTCTCTCTCTCTCTCTCTCTCTCTCTCTTCCTCTTTCACTCACTCTCTCTATCTCTCTCACTCTCTGTCTCTCTCCCTTTCTCTCCCGAGATTCAGACTGATCTGACTGCGTACGCTGGTCAGCGCAGCTGCCCTTTTAGGTTATGCTTTCTTTCCGTCCGCGAAATCCCTTAGGATCGGCGTGGCCTCGATTGCGGTGTGTAACGGTTCGAAGCGTTTAAGCGATTGTTTACCAAGATCGTGCCCCGGAGGAAACTGCATCGAGTGCAATTCTGTTGCTGGACGAGAGAGCAACACGCCGAACGAGGGAGAGTGCGGCTGGCCCTGGTTACCGAGATTCTCTGCGTTTCTTGCACCTCCTAACAGTGTTTTTTACCACTGCTTCGTTTCATCCCCTTTGTATTTTCCTTACTTCCCTAGCTTTCCATTTTTCTTTCTTCTGCCTTTCTTTTTCTCCTATTCTCATTTCTCCCTTTCTTTTCTTCTCTTTTTTCTTCTTTCCGACGGTTTATCCGAGAATGATTGAATCAGGTCAGTGTTTTCGACCATAAGTTGCGCCTGCGTCTGCGCCTTGTTCACTTTGCGCCTCCCTGTTGAAAACTAGGGACAACCCAAACATAATATTCCTCTTTGGCTCGCATTATTCTAATATCGTTTGCGAGTCCCTGTAGCCCGATCCAGAGACCCCTTAACCCCGATAATCGAGTAATCGCTACCCTCTCGCGTTCTCGAACTCTATGCTCTGCGTTCGATCGTGCAGCCACACTCCTAAGGTGTTTAAGAAAAAAAAGTACGTTTGTTTTACTTTGTGATAAGCCATCGAATTCCTTGATGCAGGGCCCGCTTGTAGGCCAGTGATGTTCTCAAGAATCGCAGGAAAATTTTGGCAGGAAGCAAGAATTTTCGCCTCTTTCTTTCGTTCCACTTCTAAATTCGCGCTACGATCTGGAAGGATACAAACTATTATGCCGTTTGTTTTTTCTTGAGACAGTCGATACCGGCGCGACAAATTTTGCTCCAATTTGCAGGATAACGGACTTGGCAGACTGTTTTTGTTTGGCCCTGTATGCCCACGTTTGTCCTACTTTTGTCCAACTTTTGCGCTGGCTGGTGTCGTTTGTCTTCGAGTACACACCAGACCGACTAAAATTTCGAAAACTCTTCCCTGTGGGCACTCTCGTAGTGACGCGTTGTGTACGCGTTCTAAATAAATTCTCAAGGAGAACGTTAAATTTTTTCCCGTGATTCTCTCGCTCGTCGTCTCTCGCCCAAGGGTGGAAGACGAGATGAACAGGAAGGAAAACGTGTAAAAAAAAAAAAAAAAAAAAAAAGAAGAAAAAATATGTAGCGCGAGCTGTTGCAAGGATATATAGATATTCGATAATAATTTCCAAGGCGAGGCGCGCGAAAGGCTTTGTTTATAGTCTGTTCTACTTAGTTACCGCATATAAAACACGTAGGGTAAATTACTTTCCCGTTGACCCGGTGCCTGACACTCCACTTAACATCTAGGCGATAAGCATTTTCCACGGCGGCTCGCACGCGGTTTTACAGTTTCTTTACACGCAATTACATCTCGTTTAAAGCGATTCCCTCTCATTGATAGACCCTACTATTTTCCAATACGTACAGGACTCAAGTAGCCTGATTCTCTCCCTCCGGTCTGTTTTCGATTCTAACTCGACGAATTCCTCGGGCATTGACCGACACGTGAACGCGCCAATTATCCAAACTGACTTTCTTCTGTGAACCTCCTTTTACCAAACGCTATCCTTAGCACCCCTCTGCGAATCCTTTGTCGTGTCCTTTACCTTTACCTTGTCTTCTTGATCGTGTTTGTAAAATGAAACTGGTAGGTTTCTCGCGCAATCGCGTGACTCGAACGCAAACTGCATCGGTTAATTTCTGTGCAGGAGTTACGGAGCAAGAGACCTTTTAAGATATGGGACAGCTGGCGTAACGTAAGAAAGGGACTGTGTGTTAGCAATTTCGAGGAACTGATACACCAGGGTAAGAAGCGAGTGTGCCCTCTGAAACCGCTAGCGAAAGTAACGACTCGCTGGTGCTCGCTGTGGAAAGTATACATAATGTATCTCGACGATTCTACCTTTGCTCCGAACCGGAGCCGCCTTTGCTTCGATGCTCGATTTCTCGCGATAAGCGCCGCTCTGATACACGACAATTTATATACATAACGTGATTTCTTTCTTTTCACGACACACAAGATATTGGATTACTGGTCGCAAGGTATCGCTTTTTTTATGCAGAACATTTATTCGAATCGAAGCGAATCGAATCGAATCGAATCGAATCGAATCGTCGCCGCCCGTTGTCGGACAANAGAGAGAGAGAGAGAGAGAGAGAGAGAGAGAGAGAGAGAGAGGGAGGGAGAGAGGGAGAGAGAGAGAGAGAGAGAGAGAGAAAAAAGAAAAGATAACGGATAACACGATCACGAAGCGTTTCGTACGAGATCTCGAAGAAAGAACCGTAGGCGAGGAAGATCGTGAATATTCTTTTCACCGAGAGAGGCATCTACCATCGAATCGAATCGAATCGTGTCGAATTAACCCACAGATTCGATTCGAACATCGTGAGACACTCCTCTCTCGAACAGCGGATAAACATTATTTTGTTCGTTCGTTATTTCGCCCTCAGTCTACCCTTCTTTCTTTTCATTCCTTCCTATCGTAGTTCGAATCGACGCTACAACGTAACGCTGTCGATCGATCATATTCCAGGCCGACTAATCGCTGTTTCATTCTTTCTCTCTTCTCTTTCAGGTAAGGAGAAATTGGGCGTGCCTCAGAACGAGAATGTCTCCGTAGTTCTGGAATCGGACGGAACGCAGGTCGAGGACGGCGAATATTTTAAAACCCTAGCGAATAACACGATCCTGTTGTTGTTACGGCATGGTGAACGCTGGTGTCCAACTGGGGTCGACATCATACGCGCCGGTACCTATCCGAAGAATAACCATTATCTGCCGTGCATAAGTATCAATGATACCTGCTGGTCGAAACATTGATATTTTTATCGTATTTTCAACGATATATATGGTAGAAGAACGCGCTTCTCTATCTATTAATTCTTCTTACTTCTTCCTATAACTGCGATCCTAAGTGAAACTTCCGTTAAATCGAAACTGAAACGTGCGATTACATTCCACACTCATCACTGATAAATAGGTGACGCTTGATCAAATCTATAGAAGCTTGTAAAATGTAGTTGGAAACACATATCCTGCTTGTTCTAAAATTTCAACGTAGATGCGATTAAAGCCGCTTAACTCGGATGTTCCCCGTACATGCAATTTTTATCCACTTTCAATTATTGCTTCTATATATATAGCAGTTGTTACTAATTAATAAATACCAACTACTGCTTTTATCAATTTCTGCTAATCGTATATGGTTGCCGCGGACAAGACGATAGGCGAAAATTCAATAAAAAATTTGAAGCGTGCTTTATACGTTTGCGATATATTGAAAGCGTTTAAATACCTATGCACGGTAGCGTGTCTTGACGGAAAAGAGAGGGAGAACCGAGGAAACGCGTGCTGATAGGATTGACCTATAAATTAGAGCATAGACCGCGAATAGCCGTAAGAGTACAGAATGGAAGGATTCCGTGAAAAGTAGACAAACAGCATGATCGAAGCGATTCGTCGAAAGTCAAGAAAAGACACGCCGTATTAATAAGATATTCCATTATCTATGCTGTATTCTCTCTCGTCTTTCTTCCTCGCTTTGAACGCGATCAGCCTTTCAATCAGCCATCGCTTTCATCTCTCTTCTCACGCGGTCGGTAAACAGGTTGCAAATAACGAGATACTCTCCTGCTAACTATCTAGACCCGAATTATTTTTACAGAGAAGCAGGAAAAGAGCGGCGAGAGGGAGAGAGAGAGAGAGAGAGAGAGAGAGAGAGAGAGAGAAGCATAGCTTGTCCAATTGATCGCAAAGTGACGTGTCTTTTTCCAACAAATTGATCGTCGATCGATCGTGGGGTAAAGATCTAAGCCGCATTTTGCATCAGGCAGCTATAGTAGAAATCGCCAGATCGTCCAACCAAAAATAGACGAATGAGCTACTTGTGATTGAACGACCAGAAGTAGATTCAATGTAGTGTCAACTTGGTTGGCACGGTGTTTGCACGATGGAATTTGAACGGATATGAGATTGCTCAATGCAAACGATGTTTAAGCACAATGTCGATCAAGTCGAAGGTTGTAGTCGTGAGAAGAAGAAATATTCGTCCAGTTTTTACTCGGTTGCGACCTGATCGCTTCAAGCGTAGTTGCTTAATGTAATCAACCGACAGCTTAAATCTCGTTTACATTAGGTAACATTTTGTTCACCGACTAGATTCACTCTAAATTGTTTGTAAATTCGCCGCGTAAACACATTGACAACCAAGTTGAAGCGACTTACGGTCGTTCGTCCGGAAGAAGTCCACTCGTCGTTCATATTTTTGGTCGAATGACCTGGTAGTTACTTGATGTACATGTGGCTCGAAGCTTGGTCAGATTCGAAGAATCTAAAGTCGTCGGATGAAGAGTTGCCTAATGCAGTTAGGGGGTTTGAAGAAACGAAACATTTGTAAAGCCATGTAACGTAATGACGATGGCAACGTCAGCGTCGACGACAGCGTCGACGTCAGCGTTGTACGTCACGGTCGGATCACAGCAAAGTGAGTTTCGCGATGATAATAGCGGGGCCAAGCAGGGGACGCGAACCCTCCGTGAATAGGAGACGGAGTATCGATTCATAAGTACAATAAGACAAAAGTACAGATTCGTTGAAGAGGGCGATCAGATAACGATTTGTTCCGTGAACAAAGTGGATGGTGTACACGGCACGGCGCCCACGTTGGCTACCGCGTATCCGGCAACGAGCCGGAAAAAGATCGATACGCGTTCGTCGTAATGTACTTAGGCGAGTCAAGACATACATGACATGTACCTTGTTGCGTATCGCTGGTTGGCTGTACCGATATATACATATGTAGCCAACGGTGGAAATAGGATAGATAGAGCGCCGCGTACGAGTCTAACACGCTCTCACGTTCCGTGTGTGTCTATTGATTTCAGCGATTTCGGCAATTCCGAAAATAGTCTGCGAAACGATCCACGCCCTGGAGCTGCACGATGAGACGCCGTCGTGGAAGATCATGGACAATAAGGGACGAGTCACGGTGGTGCTGCACTGGGATCAGCGTTCATCGACGTCGTCGCAGGCGCAGCAACAGCAGAAAGGTCAAGATGTGCAGGCCTCCAAGTATTCGCCGACTAAGAAAACCGACCTGAGCGGTAGTCAACGGCCGCCCTTGGTCATCCAGACCAGCCTGGACAAGCTCAACTATGCAGGGAAGCTGGGTCACCTGGCGGCAGAAGTTGGTCCTAGCCGCTACACCAGCCCCCATATCACTGTGATAAATCATGACGACATGGTACGAGATCGTGACTATTTTTTTTTTTTTATCTCGAGCTCTCTTTTCACTCTGTAGAACCGATTCACGCGAGGTTTCCGGGTAACGAGTCGATTTCGATGGCGCAGGAGACACCGAGCGCCAATGTCACGTTCCATGGAGATCCAGGACGCTGTTAAGCTGCACGATTCGAGCCCGGAAGCCTCGAAAGCGTGGAGTCGCGGTCGCGTCTACCGACGTCGATACACACACAGTAGTAGCCTCGAGAAATCCTCGAATCTTCGATCTATTCAAACGATTAAAACCGCCGTGGTAACGACAGCAGCAGCAGCAGCAGCAGCAGCAGCAGCAGCAGCAACAGCCGCAGCTGCAGCCGCAGCCTCAGCCGCAGCCTCACGGGATCCCAGGCCGTCTGGTGAAGCAGGGTACCAACTCGTTCGACAGCACCACCATCCATATCCACACGCCGGAATGCTCGAACCATATTCATCAGCCGGTAGCGAGGAACGGGAGCCCTGTCAACGGAGCGGACGGCGGTGCCAGCGGAGAATGCGACTTCCATTGTTGTGCCCTTCACGAGGAGGGCCGTAGAATCGCGGTGCACAAGTCGGTGGCTACATCGCCGATCCAGGATGCCCAGCATCAGCAGTATCAGCAACAGCATCATCATCCGCATCCGCAGCAGCAGCAACAGCAAACGCAGACTCAAACGCCCTCGCCTCAGCCACCTTCTTCTCTGTCGGACGGGACAAGACGAGCGGGCCTGAGCAAAGGTCACGTGAGATTCTGCGACACCGCGGACGAGGAGTCGAGCTCCCGAATTGCCGGCAACTCGGCTGCCAGCTTTCATCTTCATCATCATCACAATCATCATCAGGAGCACGACAGCTCCGAATCCGAGACCGAGAACACGATCATGGAGGACGAGATCGTGACCTCGGAGAAATTTTTACTGCTCATCGATCAGCTCACCGTAGACCAGAAGCATTTAAGCATCAAGGACATCGGTATCATCCTCGAACGGCTCAGCTCGAAGATCCTCGATGTCGAGCGGCTCGACCGCGAGAGCGAGAGCGAGGAGTGTTACAACTGGACGATTAAGGCTATTATTAGGGGAGACGTGTTGCGGGAGCTCGGAGTTATTTACAATGGAAATTATTACGCGATCTCGGAGCATCCTGGATATAAGGAGGAATCTGAGGAGAATAACGAGGATAACGAGGAGGAGGAAGAGGATAGACTTTAATATGATGCTGTTTTACTAGATAGATAGATAGATAGATAGATAGGTAGGTAGGTAGGTAGGTAGGTAGGTAGATAAATAGATAGATAGATAGATAGATAGATAGATAGATAGATAGATAGATAGATAGATAGATTATACACCTATTAATGGTTATTATTAATATAGTACGTATCGAGCTGCAGGGAGGGGGAAACGTTTAAAAGGGCAAAGAACGCGAATGAAAAACACGGGAAATAGAGGAAGGTTCAATCGGCGGAGGATCGAACGCACGAACATTCTCAGATTTTTTGATAGAAAATCGGGGGTGGGTAGGAAGGCCAGGGGTTACGGTAAACGAGCGGCAAAACGTGATTTTTTTCAAAATGTTTTCATAATAAAACGAAGGTCGCGTTATAATAAAAAAAAAAAAAAAAAAAAATCGTACGATACCTTGTAAACTTAGTTCTAAAAACGGTTGTTGAAATATGTACTTATTAAATAGTATATATACTTGTAGGAAACATTTTTGGGATTACGGACGTTGATTCCGTAACCGTCCACAACACTGCCCTATCTAAAAAACAAAAAAAAGAAAAAAGCAAAAAAAAATTGAGAGCTAGAGAAGGGAAAGGAGGGGAATAAGAGAAGAACGAAACAAGATAGAGACTCGATCTGTTTGTGGCTGTCTGTCGAGCTGTTCTGCGTTGTTTTTCGTCCCGCTCGATCTACGACGACGAATTGACGGAAACTAGAACCGAACTCTCGATTGAACGTCGCGAAACACAAATACGTAGAGAGCAAATGGGAGGCACAGAGATAGACACACGATGATCACGAACGGCCAAAAATTCGTTTCTGATCTAGCGCGGAAAATGCGCCGTGTCATTGAAAAGAAGAATGCAGATCCAGCAGAAAAAGGGACAAGAAAGAGAGAGGAAGATCGAAAGGAAAGAGGATATGTACACCTCGATTTATTCGTCGTTTGTCGCCGGCGTAAATTCTCCTAAGATTCACTTATGCTTTGCGTAGCAAGAGTCCCT
>JACXIT010000089.1:4403266-4420766 GCA_014737525.1 Bombus difficillimus | reverse complement strand
CGTATGAGATGAGGCGCCGCGTGTGCGTGCATTCGCGTGTATTGGCACGCGTGCACGCAAGTTAGACGAGATTTATAAGGAGAAATAATCACAATTTACAATCCTATTATGCACTGTCAAAATGAAACATAAATTAAAGTAGCGCGAGTTAAGGTTTTTTAAGCGTTAAAAACGATGTACTGACTTTTTTAATGACGTTTTATCGCGTTACGGAGTACTAGACACACACACACACACACACACACACATGTATATGTACAGACGTATATATACATATATACGTTACGTACATGCATACATACATACATACATACGTACATACATGCATGCATACATACGGAAGGAGGGATATAAACAAGTACATATATAAATACGAGTAAAAATAAATAAATGAATAAATAAACGAATAAATAAATGAATATACACACACAAATACGTACACATGCATACATACTAGTATACAAGTGTCTGCGAGCGAGTGTCTGATGAACGATGCGCAAATAAACGAGAATGTAAATAATAAAGAACCATATACACATATACGATATATCGTTGACAAAGAACCTATAACGTTCGTGGAACCGCTCGTACAGTGGCTTGCAAGAGTATTTCGTACATTCGCCACGGAAAATTTTTTACACACATATTGCGCGTATTATGTAAAACACTTGGATATTTAGCATTAGCGTTATAACGGGACGCAACTGCCAAAAATTATATTGACAAAATGTTAATTCAATCTGAAAATATACATACGTACATATATAGAAACCGTAACATGTTTAGCGTAAGCCTGTATTTAGCAAAAAATTAATATACAGTGTGAGTGGTCATCTTAAATGGTAAATATGGTCCGACTGAATACCGAGACTCATTGATGTAGTGGATGATTTAAGCCTGTTTAAATAGTTTTGCGATCTCTGCCAAATGTATACTCGTACCGAACATCTTGCAACTTCTACATACTTTTTCGGAATTGTTTAAAATTTCATCAATTCCATAAGCATAATATATTCGTAAACGGTGTCAACGAGCGTACTTTCGTGAGCCACTGAACGAACTCGTTCGAGAGGATGTTTCACGTCGTAGATAAAAACCTTCGGTAGATTCGATGATCTACGATCAATTTAAATGGAATAACCGTTTAAGTAAACGAAAGACGGCAATTTGGCGAAGAGCGTTCGAGCTAGGGAATAAGATTCGCTTCGCTCGACGCCGCTTCGAGAGTACCATTTTACAAAAATTTAACTCGCAGGATTTATGGTGAGAAATCTTTTGCACCCTTTTTCACGACGATTACGACGTTCTGAGCGATTCATCGCAGCTGACTCGGGTCGAGAGGGTAGTGAGAAAGTATGAAATTTGTAGCACTCAACTTGAAGCACCTAAAATATTAATAAGGCATCGTTCGATGAATCCAAAGATGTAAAAGTACAGCCATTTATGGCAAATCTAATGAGAAAGGTGTAAAAAAAAATGTGGATAAAGTTGACGGAGCTCGACAACTTTTCGACTTTGAATGAAATGCAAAAATTCAAACTCTACTTCGTAAAGGAAAATCGGTATTTATATTTATTGTTAATTAAACTTCGAATTGTTAATTAATATTTATCGATTAAACGACAAGTTAATGTAATATATTACGATGCAAATATTCCATAAAATATGTTTCTAATTATACTACGACCAATTATAACTGACTGCTAGAATCAGATGGGATGTAATATTCCATCGCATCTCATCGTCAAATTTGTCTAGAATTTTTACAACTTACCCATCACATTTTCCATGAGTGATTGCACTTTTATACCTTAGGAATACCTACAGAAGAGTGATGCCTCATTGGAATTTTAGGTGCCTGAAGGGGATACGAGTTCGGCTCTTTTTCATCATTCTCCGTTTCATGTTCGCGAAATACAACGACGACGAATAACGAACGAGTCACGGTGGCGCCGTTGATCCCGAACGATGCTCGACGTAAGACAGAAAGGCTACGGGATAAGGCTTGATCGGAATCGCTAACATTCAACAAGATCGTAGTCGTCGATGAGCGTTCGATCGCTTTGCTATTTCTATTTATCGATTCAGCGTCGAGGAAGAAACCCGTTTCGTTCACCCGTTTACGAATAAAGATATCGGACGGCCGGTCTTCTATTTTCTTTGATCGTAAATTATTTACATCGCGCTCTTTAAGGTGGTATTAGTACCGCGACTGTAATACTCGTGAAAAGTGGAGCACGCCGATTGTGAGACTCCGTAGACTTGGTAAGGTTGGGTCTTGTAAAGATTCAATCACGCGCAGATAATACATTAAATGACGGTGAAAATTTCGAAGAATTCGTAAGAAAGTCAATCTACGTTATAAATACCTTAACGCAGCTCGCGAGCAGCTCGTTATATTTTTTACGCTTTGAAACTAATAATTCCTCCCTTCTTCTTCCCCAATAATTCCTAATTCTCAATTTCACAACGGTGGCTGCGCGATCGAAACGCGCGGCAGTATATCTCGTCGTTGGATCCCCGGTGCGATTGAAATGTGTTTTCATTAAACTGAAAGCCGCGAGTCGGATAGGAACAACGAGTCCTTGGTATGCGTGTGCTGCTGGAACATTGATATTCGGTTTGCATCGCCCGTTCTCATCTTTTCGGAGGAAAATTCTACTCGGCTTCTAATCGCGTTTGACGAAGAAATGATCAAGACGGCCCATCTTCAAGAGCACACGGCGCGACGCAGCGGCCGATGTTAGCAGCGGCGCTGGCTTGGCTACGACGCAAAGTTATCAGTAAAAAGTTCGCGTACTTATCTACCTGTCCTTAGTCTCGGCGAATAACTAAGCCGCGAAAAGAGACATTCTTATTTGGTTCTCTTAGCGGCCGCGAATAAATTACCCGAAGGCAGAAGGTGTAATCTCGCAACAGGCGACCAAGATATTGATCCACGATGTTACACGGCGACGTGATTCCTCTCTCTTCGAACACGTCATTTTCTTCGTGTCAATAGATTACGTCGGACGCTGTGTTTTTCTCCAGCCAATTCGATTCGTGGCAGAAGGTAGAAGCACGCGTGTAAAGGCCCTCGGCTCGTCGAGCATCTGTTCCCTCGATGCTCGCAACTTTACTAATTTATTAGGGACGAAGGTGGAAGGTGTGGGAGAATGGTGGAATAGGACGGTGAAGGGGAAGGGACGAAGATAGATAGAAACGATAGATGAAGAGAGGCGTAGGGGAAGAGAGAGGGGGGGTGAGAGGGTGAGAGGAGGAGGGAGAGGGGAGAGAGAGAGAGAGAGAGTAGGAGGGAAATGTAGGCAATCGTCGCGTCGATTCGAGATGTATGTAGCTCGGAAACTCTCGAGGCACCGCAATTTTTCTCCGAATAAATAGCTGTCCTCTGACACGGACACGGTATTCCGGGAATGCGGTGTGCGCGCTCGAATCAGCGAAATGTATTTTAATTACGGAGTGATTTGGTGGAGTACGAGCGCAATGCGAGCGCATTCCACGCTTCTAACGTCACCAATGCATACAGCAACATCGATTATTCGATACATCCTCGGAGGAAAATCTTCGCCTGGGGGTGTTTGCTCGTTACAGAAAATCAATGTACCTATCGATGATCGTAAAACGTGTTTTGTATCTTTCTTCTCCGAACTCGGCAGTGAAACGAATATTTCACGAATCGAGGGGAAAAGAGGAACGACGTGACGTGTGACCCTGGCGTTTCTTTTAAACGACGTCCTGCCGAAAGTTGGTCATTCTCGAGAGCACGTTCGTACCAAGCGTTCATCGCTTTCAGTGGTAATTAGAACAACGTTGGAAACTTGGATCGCAGTTGCCGCGTCTTTCGCTGGCACGAGCTACTCTTCGCCCTCCGTTTTGTGAATAGAAGTAGCGCGTCGGTAATCGGAAATTATAAGTCAAGCGTAAAATAGCATTCACACGTCCCCCCGACTGACTGCTAGCTATTACCGCGACGGTAATTATAAGGCGGGGGTCGAGAGGAACGAGACCGATAGAAAGGCTAAGGGTTTCGTTTGATTGGCACTACCGCCGGCGAAAAACCTTTGACCCGACCTATATATCGCGCGCAACTTTCTTCCCTTTGATTCCCTCCCATATAGCTGGCCAGAGTTTCTTGCCTTTGCGAGACGGACCTCGATCAGCCAACCTTTTCTTCGGCCTTAGCAGAACCGTACGCTGCCCTTTGCGATCGAATCGAATTTCACCTACTTGGCGAGCTGCAGGATTGAACACGATCGAGCCGCAGTAGTCGTTGACCGAAACTGATCAGTAGCGGTCGGGGACACGTTACTCGGCCAGCGAATACGTTCGTTTCTCGGTCGATCGTCCGACTCTCGCTACACACGTATCCTTCATTTTCCTCTGTTTCTTTTACTCGCGTATCTATATTATGGAATGCTTAAATTATTTGCTTCACGTCGATACTTTAGGGAATTACGCGTTAAAACAAGGAGAGAACGTCGTACGAACAGGTCGATGACTCACCGTATAGATACATATTGTCAGCTGAATTTTAGCATTTTCGAGAAAAGCATTTTTCATTTAAAACATTACGTTTAAGCACATGGTCGCATTTAAAAATTCAGTGTTAAAGAAGATGATCCAAATACAGGCTAAAGTCTGAATATGGGCTAGTCGAACTTTTAGAGGTGAATACTCTTGCTTTTACTTTAACTAGAAAATTTGAAATAAGTACATAAGATAAAGCAAATATTTTTCGGATATACGTATGTACATTGAGGTGGCGATCCAGTTAGATGCGGGGCCGCGCCTACAGCTTTCTCACCCCTACCTTAGGTATAATACAAATGAAAGTTGGGACCTTTCTTATATAAACGACGATGAGTTTCCTTTTTTCTTGTTTTCATTTGATTTAACTCAAGGGCCGTACAATCATTGTTAACTTGGTACTTGTTCGATTGCATTTACTCGAATATAAGTGGTTAGAAATAAAATTGCATATGCATTTGCATAGGATCGCGATCCTGATAATGGTGAGATATGGTTAGGTCAGATTGCATGAGTTACCGAGGGACGCCGAGCCTGTCAGACTCTCTCTCTCTCTCTCTCTCTCTCTCTCTCTCTCTCCCCCCCCCATAAGATCTAACGAAATCTAACTTTTCAGCCACGATTATCCCACGCCTCGGACAAAAATGCATGTTACTCGGTACCTTCCCGACGAACACCTTTCTACGACATGTCTCAAGGTCGACATCATTCGACTCGGAGCACCCTTTTACGCATAACTACCGATTTATATTCTATAAAAAGATAGTAAGCGTTGCTTCTAATTATTAATTCGTCGTTAATTTCTACTGGTATTTTGCTCAAACTTGCATACGCGCTGTTGTTACAAATCGAGCAAAGTGACCCGGATACTTATTAGTATCCACGCGAGCGCTGATATATACTACCTGTACAATCTTCCACTAAATGATTTATCGTCCCCATATCCATTTCACGTAACGTTCTACAGTATTTACTTGCTGGCTGTGTCTTCGTTGGAGTTTCATCGTTGCTTATTGACGAATTTGACCATTGACGATTTATATATATATATATATATATATTTTTTTTTTTCTTTTTATTTATTTATTTCACGCCCTCGCTCGCTTTCGATGTGGTTGACTCGTTACTTACAGAAGAACGGTTAAAGCGTATTATCAATTAGCGGTTGCTGCGAAATTCTGTTGGCCCTGAACTCGCCCCCGGGAACCTTTCCGTTCTGACCGCATCCCGGGGTCGGGTGTTTTTAGCCATACACGAGAGTTGGCCGCGAAGCCCTGCCAATGGCTTTATCGCGCACACCCTAAACTCATTCTGCCCTTTAGCTAATTGTAAGCTTGGCTGGCACGTGTCAATAAACAGGAATATGTCGTTAGTAAACTATGGATTTCGGTTTCGGTAAACTTTGTCTGAATCTCGTGCAAGTCCGTGTCGAGCAGGTTCGCGCGGTAGAACCGGGGAGTCCGGCTCGGTGACGCACGGTCAACCTTAATTATGTCGCACGAACGAATCACTATCTACTCGACTGTCTAAGGGAAAATAAATCGTATCGAGTTAGGGAAAAAGTAGCTACACCCAGTTGATATAGATGATTGCCAACGCTGGGCCTCGATAATTCTAAAATAAAATAGTACTATGGTAGTAAATCTGTCTCCGTGTGGTATAATAACACAGATTATTTTCAACTAGACTGTAGAGATTGGATCTACATAAGGATTTAATTCACGCACTAAATATTCTCTAGCGATTGCTTCGGGCTTTGATTATTTCTTATGTTTCTTCATATTATACGCATAATATTATACGCACATTATAACGCATTCGTAATTTTAAATTTCTCATAATGCACAAAGAATCTGTTTGCCTAGTTATTAAAATCTCAATATGTAGCCGTTCGTAATATATCGGTTAGATTAAAATGAGGTGGGATAGTAGTAGTTAGTTGTGGCGATAGTGCGTTACCGTTAGTGTGTGTAGGGTGAGAGACAGGGTGAGACAAGGTGTTGTTCTGCTGCGGGTGTTGATGTCGCTGTTGCTTTTCTTCTCATTTTTGTGTTGCGGAAGAAAAATCGAGCTCCGGTCGCCGGGATTTGAACCCGGATGCCGAACGTTCGTGTAACCTAAGGCGCTAACCACTGCGCTGCCGTCGTCCGACGATAGTTTGGTGTCGAGTGGAGGTATCTTGCTGTCGAGTGCCGCCACAAAAATCTTACGACTTTTTCGTTACGGTGCTATCATCGTGCATACAAAAGCCTATATATCACCTTTGTAAAAAATAAAAGACAAAGTAATTGCACGGAGTCTCAAGTCTTCTCGTTGCGCATCTTCAGATCAGACTAACACTCTAAGACTCTACAAAAATTTAATCAAACGTGATAAACATTTTATTTAATGTTACACGTTAGAATCTGAGCTGTTAGCTTTTAGGCTATACAGGTTAGCCTTTCATAGGTTACAAATAGTCTTTCTTAGCCAATTATATAGATATTATTTGCTACATTAGAAGATATCTACACAGTTGAGCGAAAACTTCTCATCTGTGATATCACGTTCCAATTGTCTGTTAAACGTCTGAAAGCATTGGAAAATGTTTTTTATTATTTTGAAACTTGGTTTGCTAAAGTGAGAGCAACATTGAAATAGAAAAGTCGTAGGACCGTAGCCGGGTTAAAGGCAGAAGAACAATCTCTTAGGAAAAAATGAAAACAGTTTACTCGTTTCCACCTTTCGTTCGTTGATGTCCTAGAGCCGCCGCTGCTGCTGATAAATAAATAAACGAAAGGACGCGTTTCTCGTTGCGACAAAGGGAGTAGCAATTGTAGCAGATCGGAGGTGTCAATATTTGTCGGAACGCGACAAGTGTTTCTCGTTCGACACCGAAAATTCGATGTACCAATATATACAGTATACAGAGGTGCGGTACGTACGGTGAACGTAGAACGCGGACTTGGACGCTGAGCAGTTTTAATAATTTACGAGGGAAACTCCCGACGATCTGATAATCCGCCGTCAGTCATTTTCAGAAAACTTAGCCTCCAAGGTGTCCCCTCTATCTACGCTGTCGAGAAAGCCGCCTCGGCTTAGAAGGTTGGTTATCTCGGTGAATCGCGCACGTAGACCAGTTTCAAGTAAATTGATTGCAGCCTAAGATTTTACCCAGCGAAACGAGCCTATTATCGTCCACGAGAAAGTGGCTGGATAAGGCTCAACGGCTTCTACTACCCTTTCCGCTTCCGTCAAGTCCGCGCTTACGAATCGAGGCTATACGGAATACGCTCGAACCCTATAAATATTTATTACGTATTACCGCGTTCACGATACCAGCTAATTCAAGTATGAATAAACGCGGTGCCCTCAGGCGATTCCGCGTGCCACCGCAGTCTTAGCAAACGCCGATTCTTACTCGACTCTTGCGCGAACATCTGAAACAACCGATCCATTTTCTAGATTTCCTTAAAAATATAATTTCAAAAGTGTATTCTTTATACCAATGATTATTATTGGTACGCGAAACACGTTTCTCTTTCAACAGATCCATGATATCCTCAAATCTGTTTCATCGGTCAGCTTCAAATTTTATATACACCATGGCCCGAACCAAAATCACCTGGGCCTTCCTTTCTTCTAATTTTATAAGCTGCCGGAATTTTAAAAAACACGAAAAAGATCGATAATCAAAGTTCGTGGCTTTCGTCATTTTCTTAATCGTTCACCTTTTCCTTCGTTCCATATTCCTGTTATAGCCAGTTTCGTTGTTCGTTCGCATATATATATTGTTCAGTCTAGAAGCGATTTTCAAATGTTGTGTCCGTGTCTGACGAGCAGGAGGCTCTGACAGCGAGCCACGAAGAGAGAGAGAGAGAGAGAGAGAGAGAGAGAGAGAGAGAGAGAGAGAGAGAGAAAGAGAACAGCGCAAAAGAAAAATTATAATATCAGCGATTTCCGAAATATTCTAGAGTGCTGCAGCACGGTGGCGCGTATCGAGTAGTCGCCCCTGATGCTGACAATGAGTTTTAACTTCAAGGAGAAAGAGAAGAGGGAGGAGAAGAGAATTGGAACAGCGCAACGTAGGTATGCGACGAAGCGTCAAGTTGGGTGAAACGAGTTTGGCGCAGCTGGCTAATAATGCAGTTTATTTTAGCGCGACATATCCCGGTGAGCTATCGATACGCGGAGATCGCGCGGGCATCGTTCTCACTGTTTATTCGGGCGAAAAAAGTTAATCGCCGAAAGTTGCCGCCGGTGGACTTTGCATCGGTGCAGCGCGGGAGAACAAATAAAGGAAATGGTGCGGAACAGATGACAAAGTAGCGTGAAGATTCGGACGAAAGTTCCGTCTTTGCCGACAAGAAACGCGGAAACGGAAGAAGTGGAGGAACTTGCTATGCTACGTACGAAATTACGCGGCTTCCAAGCGACTCGAGCACCAGCTCGACGCGGAACGGACGAACGGGCACGATTTATTCCCTGGCACGTGTCGTTTTTTTTCGCGCGAAAATTACCTGGATCGTGTTTTCCATGTGAAACGCTTACGTGCCGCGAGTTCCCCTCTAATATCCAGCAAGCGTTGCCACTGTGTATTACATTTACCTTGCCACTCGATGTCGATAATTCGATAAGGCGTTTATCAATGATGCGCCAACCGATAGTCGACACTCGAATGTCGTCGCGTGGTCGACGTAACAACTTGAACTTGAAAAACCGATATTGTGTTATTACGTATAATAGCTAATACGAAACTATACCGAAACCGATATGCAGTGACGGTCAAAAGTATTCGTACAGTTTAAATATAGAATTTAGATTTACATTTTTATGCAGATAGTCAAGAAAATGAGATTTGGATGGAAAATCATTCTACTATAAGTATATAGTAGATACTATACGTATTTACGTAGTATTATGTATCAAGTAGCGAGTACTGTAGTAAAATAAACCATTCGGATGTTTTATACATATTTGCATATCACCTGCAATCCGTTTACACCATCAAATTTTCCATAAACATGGATTTTAATTGGTTAAAAATGATTAATGAGGAATAAAATATATAAATTTTAGAATATGATAGTATAACATGGTCTCCGTGTCGTATGCCTCACGGCCGTGTAACATGGACAGCGTTCGATAGACATTTTTAAGACGTCAAAAAACACAGCAAACACCCGATGCCCTTTAATTCTCACAACCGCGGTAATGCCCTTTGGTAAATTAGATCTGATATAATGTTCGTTAGTAAAGTAGCTAAAGATATTGCTCACTGTCCGGATATCGTGCAATTGCTCTTCCTCGATGTACCAGCAACAAGTTTAAGAAAAAAGTCATCTATCGTTTCATACGCAACACGTGCAACGTTGCACGTAGTATGGCTACTAATAGCAATAAATGCATAAATCGTATAGGATTAAGACAATCTCCTGGCCGTTTTTTTTTTTCACGACGATGTTACGCTGTAACTTTTCTCCATGCTTTTATACCGTGTCCCTGTCTCTTTGCTTGGATGGATGTCTATTCTCGTTCTTTTTCTTTTCCTTTTTCTATCGTACATATGCATCTTGCGCTCTCTAATATTTCTTTTCCCTCTTCTCCGTTATCTATGTCAATTCTTCGTTATACTTGGTAAATAAACAACTAAATAGACGAATAAACGATACAAAATGTAAGGTATTATATAAATAAAATGAAAAATATCAAATAAAGTAAAACTTGTTAGAGTCTTGCGTTGAATGTAACCAATAAATGATACCCCTGATGTGTATCCGCTGAACAAATGTGTTTGTTACCGACACTTGTGTATGTACCTAGGCTCGTTTATCTTTTCGAGATAGGGGCTAGATCGAGGAAGAAATCGGAGAGAGAATAATCGATAGGAGAGACAAAGAGGGACGAATAAAGAAAGCGTTACCACGTTATCCACGGTCTCCGCCGGCTTGCAGGTTACACGTCGAACGATCGGAAGAAGAAATTTTTAAGCATCCGCACTGCGCCAGAATCAGAAGATCGTTGACCGCGAAGATGCAACTAGGCTACTCGCGGTTTGCAAGCTCGCTGCTCGCATCCACGCTCCATCTCGTAATTTATAATAACAGACACGTTATTTAACGCGAAACGTTGATTTACACTTTATTAGTCAACGAGCGCGAACGAGCGTTTCCCTTTGCAAATACGTGTTGCTGGAAAACAAATTTCCTGCCGTGAAACGGTGGCGGTCGTCGGGGCTGGGTACTCGAGGCCGGGTATCCGGGGCCGAAACAGAAAATCTTTCGACTTGTACTCGAACGACACCGTTGCGCGATCCACGACATTGCGATCCGAACGTTGTGGAAATTTAATGAATGGCAATTTAACGGTGAAGCAGCTATCGATTGCGACTGTAGGTTACGGATGAGTTATCTTATTGATAATTGACGATATGTCGATAATATCGTTAAGGTATATCGTAATATTAGTTGAAGCGAATAAAGCGACGAAGGTAGAATGCAACGTATTAATTGCAGCAGGATCGTTTGAAATTCGTTTATAGGTATCTCCCGTGTAACACGTTAATACGGTAGGTTCGGAACAAATGTGAAGAGAATCAGCTTGACTTTATGATCATTGACGATACCTGGTACCAGCGACCAAGCAAAAACAACGATACTTTATTTAATATTAAAAATGGATAATAATTCGATTTTCCTTACTTTATCTCGTATCGGTATTTTAAAGAGTGAAATATTGATTCTTCTCATTTCGATTTGAAAATCGTAATGTTCATTTGATATCGTTAATATAAGATTAGGTTAATATAAGTTAATATAAGATAGGGTTACGCGACGCGTAAGCAAAGAACAGTTATGCTTTTGCCGTTAATCGGAAGCGATCACGAAAAATCACGAATCACCGTGAAAGTGAATTGCCAACGAACGTGATCGAATCACTCGCGATTCACAATTACCAGTTCGTGTCGTCTCTAGCTGCAACGTGTCAATTGTAATAAAATCATTCGTAATCTATTCATTTGTATTTCAATTTATCGCGGAAAATATAATATGCGGCATCTTTGACTGTAATTCTGTTCTTCTGTTTGAGAGAATTTGCTTCTTTGTTTGTTTCTATGTGCATATATCGTAGATTATATATCATAAATATCTACCTTTTATACACCGTATAAAATATAGTTCCTGGTCCATACGTATTCTATATGTATATACGTCTCTATGTTCGAGCTAATCACGACGATCGCCGACTTTAATGCGATTTTCGTCATTTGAAAGCATATCTCGAGTAAGTTTTAGCTATGTGAAACGTTAACTTACGGCAAAAGGAAGCAAGAGTTGAAAATGCGAACCGGAAACGATTTACCGATACATATTCGCAATGCCAACAGCGAACTTCTTCGCTGCGATCGTGTTTTGTTTGGAATCGCTGCTACGATATAGCGTGATCTGCTCTCCGAGCAACGTCTTCACCTTTTCAGCGTACGGCGTGTCACATAGCTACGCATTCGCGAGTTCACCGTGTGACAATCGGTGTTGTTTGCTTCACCGATTACAGAACCGATAGGAATGTACCGTGCCAATAGGAATTTGCAATATCGTCAGCAATATTATTAACAAAGACTATATATGTATGACATGTATGACGTGTATGACATGTATAAGGTGCCGGGCGAAAGCCGGGTATACCATCTAGCGTATATATATATAACACACATGTATCTTTCTCGAAACGATATACATCGTTAAAAGATATTAAAATTTTCAATTCGTATTTTATTGATGCGAAATTGTAGTCAGTATTGGATTTCATCGTTTGGTACATTTTTCTCATCAAAATTTGCCAATGCACTCTCATTTATATGTATTTAATATGTATGTGGTGTACCTATTGCCAAAATATTGTTATTGTTGTTCTGATGCATAGTCTGATTACATGTTTTGTTCGATATCGTACCTATTCGTTAAATTGTCTTTTATCGTTTTAACGAACGGACGAAATCTTTTGGAACGGTAGAACGAGATCACAACTAAAGCACATACAGTGTACAGTGCCATGAATAATCGTAAACTGAATATTATTTTTTGATTTTTCGATTCTATTAATAGCTAAATTTTAGTATATTAAAGCAAAAATTGGCGAAATCGTTCGTATAACTTCGTATTGTAATATAAAGCAAGACTGAACATGCAACGATCAAAAATTGTCTTTTTTTTCAATCTTCTCTTAATGAAGATTGGAAAAGATGAAATTCTCTCTTAATATTGTGTTTTGCCTGTAAAGAAATATAAACTTGACGTTAACTTTGTTACATTAACGTTCGATATTCAGCAGGTTTTTCCTTATTCTTGATCAATTCTATCGATTCGCTAGGTACGCTATATCGTATCCACTGAATGACTTAATGTTTCGTTCCGAATATCCGCCCACGCGGATTTTACTTCTTTTTCCAAGTTCAACGATATTTTCTATCGGCGGCTTCTCCTGATCGTAAACTTTTTTTGCTAGAATTGCCCACAGATTCTCGATCGGGTTCTGAGCAGAACTCGATGCTGACCACGGTAATAATAATTGTATTCCGAAATCTTGCAACCACTTTTTCGTAGTGGCGGTTGTACGAATAGGAGGGCTGTTCGTTTTTGAAAAATTGCCTTTTCGTCTTCTACTTTAGTTTAGAAGAGGCGATAATTCGCCGCGTAACATTTCCTAATATCCTACAGAGTGCAATTTATCCTTTAGAAAAATAATTGCGCTTAAGATATTCCGTGGACGTGCTCGGTGATTTCTTTGAAATATCGAAGAAATAGCGCAGGAAATGTGTTCAAATTTATAATTATTCGCAGCATTGTATCTATTTCCAGTGTGATGTTATTATTCGTGTGACTGTACGAGCTTGGAGCACAATGCGTTGATACGAATTTTATACTTGTTTGTTTCGGTCGACCGTTCGCAAGTTGAGAGCGTAACCAGGACAGCGTAAAACATAATGCAGAAATTTTTCGCCAGCCTACATCATGCGTTTACCATAGCCTAACCTAACTTAACCTGATCTAATCCATTTTCAGTACGCAATGTAAGAACGCAATGCAAGAAGTACAAGCTTTGTTTTGTCATGACACGTGACCCGTGATCGTCTCAGGGCTCCGACAAACTGCGACATATCGAATAATTAGGCGAAAGAGATGTTCAATCCCGTTTTCTATGATTTTGCCCGGAGAACATCTCGATATTGTCGATATTTATCGGTCATTTTATCGATAGTCGTGCCTCTAGTCAAGTCGTGCGTAACCGAGTCCGTCGTTTCCCCGTGAAGAGAACAGCGACGGGGCTAAGAGCTCCCAAAGTTAATTTTCTACTTATTATCAGTTGATAGATGGCCGAATCGAGGGAACAACTCGTAGGCTTCGCGTTCGTGCCGAAAATAGAGCCGACAGTTTGCGATACGTTCGTTCAATTATCCCTCTATTCAACTTGTCTGTCTGTTCAGAGAGATGCTCCTTAACCTTTGAATCTTTTCTCCGAAGCTCTCTCTCTCTCTCTCTCTCTTTCTCTTCTTCTCTATCTATCTATCTATCTATCTATCTATCTATCTATCTATCTATCTATCTATCTATCTATCTATCTATCTATCTATCGTCTCTTCTCTGCAAATAACATTCTGTCGCCAGTGCTCGCATTACGAATAACTTGTACGCTGTACACACAGCTCGTTATACATATGATGTGTAATATAATATCGCGTAAATATATCCATCGATGCGTGGCGGCGCACGTCGCCTGTTTTTCTCAGCCGTAATTCACTGGACCTGTTTCACCGTTTGCCACGATATATCTGATCGTTATTTGCCTCGGTGTCTATTAATCACCGGGCGTCCGCGGCAATGGAGCATGCCAATTCTCGCGAGCTCTCACGAAAATCGCCCATCTCTATCATTTTTTTTTTTTTTTTCATTCCTTCTTGGTAATCGTATCTTACGTGTTTGCTCTCTACTCTCTGCTTATAGACCGAAATTACCACGAAGAAACTGCGCACCTCGGTCAGTCGTTTCGCCCGTATTCTGTACACTGTACACTGGCTCGCGACAGTATTCCAACAGCCTGATCCAACATTTTTATGGACTATGGATGAATGGATGGGTGGGTTTGATGGATTTTAAGCTATAAATGCTGCGAATTATCGATAAACTATCTGTTTTAGACATAAGAGAAACGTTAGGCAGGAATTTTCTTAAATGGAATCGTATAATTTTTCATACTCTAGTATATAAAAAGTTATTAATATATTCACACGGAAGAACCATTGTTCTAGCAGATATTTCAACTTTTATTTAAAAAAAAGAAAAAGGAAAAAAGAAAAAAGGTAGTAAAGCCTGTAGTACGAAAGACAAGAGAAACAAATACGGAAGTTGTGTCTTTTGTTTGTCCTTGTACTTTATACGACGATTTGCAAGATAAACTGCTACACTAATGGCCTTTCGACATGAATAGGTTAACAATTTTTTATAGCGAATGTCAAGACGGATGGATTGGCGCATTGAAAATTATTAGATGCCCGAGGCATAGATAATATGGTATACATTTTTCAACGAAACTGAAAGTTTACTCAAAGAATACCGCAAATTGTTTCGCCAAAGCGTTTATCCTTGCTCTGTGTAACCTCGAGCCTTTGATTGTATAAATTTTGCGTCTTTAGAGGAAAAATATTATTTTCCCGATCTATCCAACAAGTCGAACAACGATCTATCTAAATTTCAAGTGAAACAGCAAATAACGTTAAACGTACAATTAGCGCTAATGACGATTTCGTTGTATTTATTACTGTACATTGTGGTTTATTAACGTAGCGAACAATTGACCGTTTAAACACTTTAATCACCTTTACGAACTGTACGCTTCCGATAAATATATCGTAACTTTTATACGCAACTTCTTTCGCATCCGTTTCAAATTTGACCAGTGTTATCTCGTTAACCGCGTCTCGTTATAGTGCCAACGAGACTATAAAATATTTTCTGTAACGTATACGTATGAAAGATGGAAAGACGGGCGTCGGAATACATTTTTTGTACGAATTATACATAGGAACGAATCGAAGGATGCTGAAAACGGTGCTGAAGATTCGATTGTCGGAGTCAGCGATTCGCAAGAGGCTGGTCAGCGAAATTGCTGCACAACTTTTCGATAGAATACATCTTTACCCTGGATGCTCGGTAATAATTAGGCCAAGTCAACGCTGACGGACACAGTTGTCCGTAGACAACGTAGACGCGTGTCACATCGAATCCAGAAAAACCATGTGTACGCTGACAGGTTCGTCGCACCAAGGTTCGAAATTCGTTGCTGGCGCAATGACGCGGCACGATATCCCTGGCACGATATTGGACGACATCGATAGGCGAGCCGTGTGCACCTGTTGTTTGGCTACAATTCGGTGCTTTCGTGCCTTTGCGAAAAGGAAAACTCGGCTGCAGTTCGTAGGCGGATCGCATTCGAGACGCGTGAAAGAGTTATTGGCGCGTACCTGCGCGTATTTAGATCGTGGCGACTGGTCTTATTCTTCGAACACGATACGAGATTACGATGCAAGATTGGCATCGTCGGCTAATTATATCCGAGGTACGAGAGTCTATGGGCCTATACGCGTGTTGCCAAATCACGGCAAGGCAGACGCGGGAAAGTTGCGGCAAACGCGTGCACGAATAACAAGTAGCTCGGTGAAATATACGGGTAAAGTGTATAAAAATTCCTCGTCGTCGTGAAATCCTTTCTCGCGAACGCAAGAGAGCAGGGTTTCCAGTGACAAGGAGAGGCTCGATAGGGAAATCGAACGGGAGAATGAATACGCGGTATACGGGCTTTCGATGAAATTTGTTTGCTCGGTCGAAGAATATCGAGCCAATGGCCATACGCGCTTCCCGCGCTGAAAGTATACAGTGTACAGGCGAGACCTGATTTCGCTGGTTTCCACCTGTGTTTCACGACAAATCTGTTTTCCTTTCGTCGACGTACCGCGCCGCGTCCTTGTTGCTTCGCGAATCGAGAGAGCGTCTAGCGCTTTTCAAAATTCGAAGAGTTTCATATCGTTTAATTGGCCGGCGCGTTTCGACAATGTATTTTCAGCATCGATCGCTTCGTGTTATTTACGTTGGCTCACCTACCGACGAATCGCAGTCGCGAAATAAACGTTGCACCACGCGACGAGATTGGTCGTTGTAAATAACGCGTATCGGAAAATCGCAGCAGATGCCAGCTGCTCGTCACAACGTGTAAATTTAGGGACGTGAGATTGCGCTTGCTCGGTGTCCGTACTATGTGCGAAACCAGCAGGTAAGATGCTAGGAAATTTCGTTAGCAAGGCGAGTTGAATAGGCACACTCGATCTTGTATGCCGGTCGTGTATGTGTGTGCACGCGCGCGCGCATGTACATGTAAACGATAAAAGGCACGAATAAGCCGCGCTCTACCCTTGGAAGAGCCCTAGCAAAGACCGCGTTCTCGCCGCGATCTCGACTCGTCCTCAGACTTTTGTCCAAACAAAAGTGCTCGGTTTTCTTCCAGTTTTTTTTCACTCTTTCGAAATCGATACACACGCGGCAGAGGTGCTCGAAAGAAGAAAGGAGAGGTGAGATAGGCGAGCTGGTGTAGCGAGAATGGTCCAGGAGGCCGCTGATCGTTAGGAGGCGATCGGTCGACGATCGCGCGACGCGATATATGATGTGTGATGTATGAATACAGGTTGAGAGGGAGAACGGCAGGGGGGAGAGGGAGGGGGAGGGGGAGAGAGAAAGAGAGAGACGAGTAGGAAAATTTGTGGGTGGAAGAGCGGTGGTATCGCGGGGCAACGTCCGGGCGACGAGGTCCGGCAGGGATGCAGGTGAGGCGGCCAGTGTCCCATCTTTCGGACGGCGGTGGTTCGTGATCGTAACGGTGGAAAATGGTGGTTCGCTCGGCTGGGGATTTCGCATCTCTGTATCTGCGCTTGATCCACGGCGAAGAA
>JACXIT010000089.1:4313431-4403051 GCA_014737525.1 Bombus difficillimus | reverse complement strand
CCACCACCACCACCACCACCACCACCACCACCACCACCATCACCACCACCATCACCACCACTACTAGGACCGGTAGCACCACCACCGGCGAAGCAGCACCACCGGCGAAGCAGCACCACCGGCGCTGCCGCCACCGCGTTATTGATTTGACAGGAATGACGGGAAATGGCGCAGGAATCGATAAGAGGTGGTCCCAAGCTGATGGTGGCTCTGCGCGGGTGTACGGCGCGGGTGAACGAAGCGGGTGTAGAAAGCAGGGGTGGGAGACGGGGCGAGAGCTTGTAGAGGGGTTACATGGAAAGCTCCTCCGAGGTGGGGTGCTGGGTGGGGGGCGAGGGACGCGAGGGGTTGGAGGAGGCAGCAGAGAATATTTTCATACTCCAGACTCCTGGCGTAGGTAGAAGATGGCAGCCGAGGCGTGATTCGAGACCGGGACCTTCACTCTCTCTGGGCGCGCGCGAGTAGGGGGTATCCTTCGACGTACGGACCGGATCGCGGAAGTAGTGCGCTAGCGTGGTGCATTATCGCGTGTCGTCCAGTGTACCAGGAGATTCGCGATGTTCTAGGAGGACCCGTCGTTCTATACCGTCGGTGCCGGTTTGTCCTCCTATCGCCGCAAGCCTTCTCTACTTTCCTCTCCTCTCTACAAATTCTCTCTTTCGTTCTGCGTCTGCCTCTCTTGCTCTCTCACTCTCTCACTCCTCTCTCTCTCTCGCTCGCTTTCTCTCTCTCTCTCTCTCTCTCGCTATCTGACATTCTTTGGTTCTATTTCCGTCTTTGTCTGTCATTATCCGCTTTATTCCTCCTTTCTCGTTATTCTCTACCTTGGCCAATTTCTCTCCGTTTCTCGCATCTGCTTCTCGTTCTTTCCAGTTAGATCCCGGTATCGGTTGTTCCCTCCGCAATCTTTCGCTCAGTTTTTCGCTTGTTTGCTCTTTCGTTCCTTTATCCGCTCTCCCTCCTTTCTATTCCCTTTTTGGTTGTGCGCCCCTATATACCACTCACAGCCCTCGGTTCTCGCTTTTCGCTCGCTTCTACGCTCCTACCCGAACCGCGTAACCCAGTCAGTCAGTCGTGTACTCATGATCCAACTGGCGACCAGGTAGTATCGCTGATTATGCGCGACATGAGCACCACCGCCATCGTAGTGTTTTACGAGCGTCATGTAAAATGGAATTAAACAATGTTGTTAAGACGTAAACATGTTTTGGCTACACTGTGGACTCTTTGTTCTCGTGATTGCCGTACCTGGATTTATTAGCAGCGCCGACAGCACGTCCAAGCGAGGTAACGCCTGCCTGCCTGCCTATTTGTCCGCAGATCTGCCTGCTCGCTTGTTTGCTTGTGCCTGCCTGCCTGCCTACCTGCCTGCCTGCCTGCCTGCCTGCCTATCCTATCTGTTTGTCTGCCCATTTCCCCCTACTATCGCTCGCCTGTGCTGCCTATTTGCAGTCTACCATCAGTGTCTATCCATTACCATCTTTGCTCACTGCTACTAATTGTTTCTCGTGGTCCTCGCGATCGAACAAAGTGACCGAGCCGCTACACTCCCACCGTTCCGAGGGGAAATTTCCCATTCAAGGGGAATTTCCTTCGTGTAAAGCGAGAGTAGACAGCATGGCCATGCTCGATCAGCGATTTCTCCGCGTCCTAGGAATTCCAAGTCTCTCACCTACGGGCTACTCTTCCTTCCTTCCTTCCTTCCTTCCTTCCTTCCTTCCTTCCTTCCTTCCTTTCCTCCTTCCTTCCTTTCTTGCTTCCTCTCTACCTGATGTATGCTTGTTGGCACGCGATCCTGTAATTTTATACGTGATCGTTGGTCGTTACGTGCCAGTTTTAGCTGCCTCCTTCGCGCACGTCTTTTCGTCTCTCCGTCTGATCTCTCCTCTGCTCGTTCTCGTAAATTCTGCTCGGACGCGGTCGTTAATCGTTGGCCAGGCTGGCATGGCGTGTGTTCCGGTTACACACGATTGCCTGTTGCAGACCGTCGAGAATATTCGGTGATTGTTATCCGGCCTCCCGGATCCTTTCTCATCCTCTTCCGTCTAACGACACTCAAAGATAAAGGCAGCGCTATATACAGCGTGCGTTGAGCCTCCGGTGAACCATTTCCCTCCAACGCGTGTTGCATGACACGACGATATCGTTTCGCGAGTGTCGGGTTGGCTGTTCTCCTCGGGCCAACTCTCTACATTTTCACGGCAAATTTCGCGTCCCTACTTTTTATTCCATTTCCTTCTCGTCTTTTTTCCCTTCTTTCTTTCTTTCTTTCTTTCTTTCTTTCTTTCTTTCGTTCTTTCTTTCCTTCGCCGAAGAACTCGACGACTCGGGCGAGTCTCGTTCGAAACGAAACGAAACGAAACGAAATAAGAAAATGGAGGTAGAAAGGAGAGAAATCTCGTTGGACGATCGAAGGAGCGATTTCGCGATAAAATAGAGAGCGTATCTTGAATAGACAGGGCGTAATACGTAACCATTGTCGCGCATTTCCGCCGCGTTGAATCCAGAAACAGCATTATTCATAATATCGCGTTACGTTACTACTGTTACGCACCTTGCATGTCGCGATTCGCCACTGTGCGTAAAACCGCACGCTTATGTTGTACGTTTTGCACGCAGACGTTAATCTTGATAAGTCGCTGCGTAATCTCGTATCGATTTCCCCTGATGGTGCATGGACGTGTTCGCGCGAGAACCGCGACGAGTGTAAATACTTAGACGCGAGCGGCGCACGCTGTCTCCACGCTAGACAAATAATGCGTCTGTCGAAGGAACGTGGAAATTAGCCAAATTGAATTTTCTTTCTCGACAAGCAGCAGAGTACAAGTATGTACGAAGGAACTGGTGCGACGATGTCCCAGTTGCTTTGTTATTTTATTTCTAAAAGAGATATCGTCTGCAACCGGTGATTAAGACTTTGTTTTATCCTTCTCAGCCTGTAAACTCGAAATAGTATCGGCTGTCGCGGCCGCGCATGGCCGCGAGCGTGATTAATTTTTGCTCGGAGAGGCAGGCGACGTTCTGTCGCGCTATTATGTATAATGAAGTTTGCGTCACCGGCTGGCTAAGCGTCATAAACATGTCACGATATGACGATCCACATATTTGCGTATACAGACTGAATCGAGATTCGATCGATTAATCGACGTGATTAATTACCTATCTGTGTATCGCGTTATCGTTCGAACGTCACCGGATGGATTTCGGGATGGACCGTCGCTGTCGCTGCTCCGTGCGTTGCCGTGAAACCGCGCGCGCGTTACCACGAGCTGATTCGAGGGAAAAGGGGCAGCAGTTCGAAAAACGAGACGATTCGATGACGAATGACGATCCGCTGGAGAAATATAGGAACGTATGACGATGCTCGTGTTCCCCCAATCGAGAAAGGAACAAAGCGTCAAAGCGTAACACTTTTAGCACAAAAAATTACAAAAATACGGTACGCAAGTGTAGCAAATTTATAGCGAATGCCATAGGAAAGTTGTAACAAACGTGGATATGGCCGATCTGCTTCGAAATACGTTAAACACGTTCCATCTTCTTTTAGAAATGAGTCATATATATCGTTTCGAAATTACGATCATTCGCCTACAATGTATTCGACTTGCATGTCACATTTGCCATAAGTTACTTTACTTTTACGATACCTCGGGACTCGTAGTACGACGCTTCCTTAGAATTTTAAATGTCCGAAGGGGTACAAATTAGCCATTTTCCCGCCATCCAAGCCATCCTCCGCGATTTTATACAGACATTATACGAAGCTCGTAATATGCAGATATTTCCAGTAATCTGTCCGGAATCGAACAAATCGTTCGTTGATCCGCGACTTCCATCGAAATCCCATTTGTTTGGCCGACTTTGAAGAGCGCTTCGCTCCGCCGCTAATTACCGGATGTAACTTTTCAAGCTGATCTTCTTAAGAAAATCTGATTGAAATCGACGGGAGTAGCGCGCGGCTCGACTTCTTCACTCGAAACAGCTGGCCATGAAATACTCGATTACGCGTCGGCGTCCTTTGGAACCGGCCAGCGTAAAAATTGCAATTAATTTCTCGTGGGTGAACTGGTCGCATCGGATGGTCGTGGGCCGATCAAACGATCGCCGACAGCGTGTAAATTCGTCCGAGCTGCCCCGCAACATTGCTCCTCGCTTTCCCGATCACGTTTCATCGTTCGAGTGCCGGTTAAAAGAACCCTGCCAGCCACTCCCGTTTCCCTAGCGCGCCATATTCGTCATAGGTTTAAGCGCAGCGAGCAATGACGTCATCGAAGAACGAGATGGGTCACGAGTGCACTGACACGCATACCTACGTGCCGCGAGACCCGATTTAAACGTATCAACGAAAACGCGAATTAAAATCGATCCACGGGCCAGTTCTCCCGGATAAAAGCGATTCGCTACAGACCACTTCTCTCCCTCTCTCTCCCTCTCTCACCCTCTCTCACCCTCTCTCACCCTCTCTCTCGCTCTCGTCCCCCCTCAAACACATATACGCACGCACGCACGCGCGTACACACACACACTGCTCCGTAAGTTGAGAGAACAAACTCGCGCTTTCTCTCTAATTAAATTGAAATTACGCGAGATTTCGTGAAGGAAGAAAGACACCCAGAGAAATCTCGATATTAATTTCCAGCGGCGATCAAACGGAAGAGAAGAAAAAAAGGAGGGGAAGGATGGGGGAGGAAAGAAACGGAAGAAGTAAATATAAACGAGCTCGAGACCCACTTTTTCGATTCCAATTAATTCTCGCGATATTAACAAGCATTAGAAAAACAGATTTACAGCTGGCCAAAACGTCGGGAGTAAAAAGCTTAACCGTTCATCCACGATTCATCGAGGAATAGCGTGTATCGATCATCGTGAAACAGATCCGAGCGAATCTACGAGCTGGAGGGCGTCCTCGGGGCGAGAATCGCCGGACCATCGGCGGTCCGCTTCCTCGCAACGTGACGCGACCCGACGCGACCCGACGCGACGCGACGCGACGAGTCGTTCGCGTGATCACCCCTAATATAGTCTTTTTCATTTTCCCCGCGATCCCTATCGCCAGCTATTTCGACGATAATACATGGACGTATTTCTCTTACGCGATACGCATCGTGGCATCGTCGTCCCGTGCATCGAGATCGATTCGTTCGTCGTGTGTTACAAGTTTCGTTTGAGTTAAAGTTCCGTGGAACTGGATCCAATATCAATTTGCCGACGATCGGGGAGACCGAGCCGCGGCAAGCTACTCTCCGAAACTGCCGTTCCACCTAGGCGATTTAGTCGAGGGATGCTTTGGTTGGAAACTAAAGCCGAAGCCGGGGGGCGGGTAGAAAACCGCGAGCAAGGGGCCACGAGCACGATTAAGCGTAAAGAAAACTATGTCACAGGATATTTGCCGCATACCGTTTCTCGAACGAAGAAGCCCGACGTTAAGGCTAACGAAATATCGTTGGGTTACTGCACGCAAATGTCGTACGTGATATAGTTTACGTGAAATTTCACCGGCCATGGAACCACAGGGCAAATACAGGATCGAATTTACACGTTAAAATAAGTAAAATGACATCCTGTGAAAATACGCGAACATACGTGTCTAGTACGTATGTAGTACGTCTTGGAGTCGTGGATTAAGGAAAATATTGAAAATGCTTGCCACGTGGCATCCTGGCACGCCTTAGCGTTGCCTGCATACCCAGCAATCAAAATCAAGCATAATTCGATCTATGCGACGATTAGAATTTTTATTTTCCCGCTGCTGGGACAGTAATGAACTCTGGCGTAGTATAAAATACCGATTGTTTGTAATTCTATCCGAGTCATGTCGATCGATGTTATTCACGAGCTTGTGGATAATGTCAAGACACGCTACAGCTGTGCACGTAGTCAATGCTAAAGCGTGTACGTAGCGTAATAACCGTAAAGCGTGTCGAGGTACGAGGCAGACGCTTTGAACACTTTCTTGAATCATTCGTGACTCGAGAACTAGAGGACGTAAGAGATATCTCATACGGTTTACCGCGCAGATATTGTACGTCATATTCTGGAGCTTTTCTGTGTCACAAATAGTTGTCGACTGTTTCTTTATGTCGTATAAAAATCATATTTCTCGTGACTAATTTGTAAGTTTAAGTACCAGTTAATTAGATCGGAACATACTACTAAATTTCACCTTATTAAATAGCACTGTTACGACCAGTGATACGTGTATCTACTTAGATCTATGTATGTACTTGGATCTTTCGGAAATATAGATCTATAGAAGAAGAGCGTTTATTCGAAAATAATGTTATATACCGATACCTTTTCTCGTTTTATGTTTCTAAGATGGACCGATGCAAAGGTATCTATTTAATTAAAAATCATTGAACTTTTAGTCCTTACGATGATGTTTACGTCGAGTATACTCGCGAAAAGTTGGCAAATTTTTCTTTAACGACGAGTATTCTCGTCATAGAGAAAAGATATCGCTTTTACTGCTGCTTCTTTACCTCCAAGTAAGACATTTAAGTGGAACAAAAAACATATTGGAAATTGTAACGCGTTTTAGAACTATAATCAACCGATTAAATATCTCTCTCCTAAAAATAAATAAAATTTTCAATTTCTAATTTTTCTCTTCCAAATATCGATTATGCATTTTGTTTACCAATTAGTGGAACCTTGAATCCTGCAAATAGTATCAACGAATCTTTAAACGATAAACGATAAACGATAAACGATAAACGATAAACGATAAACGATAAACGATAAACGATAAACGATAAACGATAAACGATAAACGATAAACGATAAAGGATAAAGATAAAAATTATCCAAAAAAATGGTACAACTGGAAAAATTTGTCATTCCGCTGTAATTTAATTTCGATTCTACGGCAAGTGCGCTTACTCTGCCACTGCCGAGTATACTTGTCATCGCTGAAATATAATCGCTGAAACCTACAGCTGCACGCTTTCAAAATGAAATGAAACACTGAAAGGGTTGAGAGGCGTTTCTCTCTCTTTTTTTTTTTTTTTTTTTTTTTTTTTTTTTTTTTTTTTTTTTTTTTTTCTCTCTCGAAAGCGCTAAAGGTGGACATACAATATTTGTAGAGTAACCCATCGATATATGTATACGCGCGGGTTAAATTTACATAGTCAATTTGGGCAACCGGATAAAACTGGGCTGGCGAAACAGAGATTATTGCCACAAGGGCGGGGGTAGGGGGAAGAAACGAAGAAACGGAGAAACGGAGAAACGGAGAAACGGAGAAACGAAGAAACGAAGAATGGGAGAAGGACGCTGACAGATAAGAATAGAGTACACGATAGTGGGTATAATTTGAAATAGCGCGGCGGCCCGAACACTTGCCACAACGTCCTTGGCACTTTGCGAGAAGGTTGGTCGCGGTGGAAAACGCAGACTTGAGACGCGGGGCACCAATTTTAGCGGAACGCAACCGAGCGGCAGTTGTGCAACGCCACACTTATCTAATATGTGCGCAATTCACGTAAGGCTGGAAGAAAACCGGGACAAAGCTCGCCGCCTTCGAGCGTTCTTTTCTCCATTTCGAATACCTTACCTAAGTAGAATATTTTGTACGCGGGACAACCTTGCCGACTCGATTACGTCTGTTCGTAATCTGTACGGTACTGTACGCTACAGGTGTATCCTCTTCGCGTATAGGACAAAAAAGAAAAGAAAAAAAAAAAAAAAAAATGCCGCATTGTAAGTACGAAACGAAGAATTAGTAGAAAAAGTAAGGTCAGGTTGCAGGGAAAGTTAACAACAGCATACTATTCGGCATGCTATTTCTTTTCACGACTGAAAGAGTTATACAGCGAAATTCAAGGGATGTTTAAAACTGATACGCTAGGAACCTTGGTAAATGCTGTACTAAAAATTTGTTACCGTATCGGTAACAGTCATCTATACTGTAACAGGTATATATGGTAGCTAGTTATTTATTTCGTTTATTGAATTATAGGCCACTTTGTAAGATCGTGTTACTTTCTACTCTTCTTATTTTATAAACTTTGCTTGTTCGCCGCGATACATTAACGTTACGTAAAGATTCCCTTTTTCGTCACTGCCAAATAACCGGCTAGGTAACCATTAACGCGGCGGCGTTTTCTTTATCGAAATCGAGCATTTCCCTAATTCTCGGACGCTCTGTCAGAGCGAAATGTCGTGCTGTAGGAGAACCGTGTTGTACAGGGGGATACCTTCGTCTCTTTGCCTCTACCGTTTCCTTTATCGTAGAGGCTCCTTCTTCCGCTCTGTGCGTCGTCGCCATGCCGTTCTCTCGTTTGCCTAATAACTCGCTTAATAATGGGCTGCCCTAGGAAGAGAAAAAATACATTTCCTTGGAATACAAGGCGCGCGTTAACCTCCCGAGCGGCCATGATTCCTACAAAGGATATTGATTTTCCGACGTTTAAGTTGTTCCTTGTCGTTCAATGTCGCATATTCGTGACGATCTCGTGACAATTTACAGATTGATAAATACCGTTTGGACGGATAACCGACACTTTCTCGTGTACGATAACTTACCGATTGCACGCCATCGGGAAAAAAGAAAAAAAAAAAAAGAAGCGCGTGAAAAATATAAATATGCCTCGCCCAGTCAAATAGATGGAAGGAATATGGAAGGATAGATGAGAAGGATATGGAAGAAAAGACGCAAATTCGGTCGTGTAACAAAGTTAAACGGTTTTCAGACGGTAAGTTGTCATACATGAAAAGTAATCGGTATCTGGCGAACTATAGACTGTGCGTTTCGGAAAAGCCGACGTAAATACCCGAGTGGAAAGTCATCGATCGATTCGTGCGAAGCAATTAATCAAGTCGGCCGCCGACAAAACGATGCCTCGTAGAAGAGTTTTCAACGTTCTTGTCTCGAGCAAGATCCGCGAGATTGAAATGGCAGAGCGCCAGTTCTAATTTATTGGCCTTGCAGGTACTTTTAATACATGAACTTTTGGCCGATTTTTCGCCCGGAAAAGGGGACGAAGGGTCCTCTCTTGCGACGAGAACACGCTAGACGCTTCCCTCGCTGTTTCCACCTTTGTACCCGCCCTCTGTATCTCTCCCCTTTTCCCTTCTCGATACTCTGTTACCACGCTATCACGTACTAACGTGCGCAGTGTGCAGCGTGCAGTGTGTATCGCACACTTACATACAGATACACGCGTGCTTTCACAATTTCATCACTGTTGCGATGATTGAATTTTACAAATTTTAGTGTTAGCTTCGAAGGTGTTTATCGCCGACTTTTATAACAATAACATTGAACGACGAGGAAATTTTAGATGAAAAGCGATACACCTATCTAGCAGGAGGAAACTGTTCGATGACGACGTTAATCGACATGTATCGAAATTGCTCTTTTTCCTTTTTCTTTTTCTTTTTTCTTTTATTACTTTTCAACAGTGTGACCCGCGTTCGAGTCATTTTTCAAGGAAAATCAAACGAACGAAAATGTTTCCAACTTTTTTCAACTTGTATTAATAACTTCTTTATATATGAGCGCGCGTGTGTATGTGTGAACTTACACAGTAAGGCAAATGATTCAGCTCGTCGACTATTTACTAGCGTTGCGAAGGATAAGAACGGTTATCGTTCGTTGAAAGTTTCCCTTACGAGCATATTAGCGACGATGTATCAGCGATGACGATCGTAAATTCGTGTCGAAGCTGTTGCCCGAAACGAATTTTGCAGATTTCATTGATACGCGCGGCGCGCGGCGCGCGGCGCGCGTCCCCGTGCGTCATCGCTCGAAACGCGTTTCCACTTGCTGCTGTATATCGAGTACATCGCGCGAGCCGTCGAATCGAGATAACGTCGTGACGAACGAGCCACGTTCGCGGATCCATTAAATACACACCGAGTTCGATAGATGCCGCGCGGAAACGAGCCGATTCGTATTAACGATCTACGTCTCTGTCCCGATAACCTGCAAGCTTTTGTTCCAGTCGAGACGATAGGCTGTTTTCTTCAAAGGTCATCAGCTTTCGGCATCGATGCACACACACACACACACACACACACGCACGCGCGTGCGCTGGTTTATCAAGCGCGGAGATCACGACACAATGTCCCCGGGAGGTGTGCAATTTTCTATGCATTCGTCACTGAGAATTACAAATTAGAACGGCGTACCGTTCGTAGAATTATCAGCGTTAATTCGCAGTCCGTTTCGCGTGATTTTGAACACCAAAGTAACCCTATATCCTAACGGATTTTTATTCACTTTTTATCAGCAAGTTAGAGATCTGACGCGTATAGTGGATCTTAGTAGGCAGGCAAGAAACTGCTTGTACCGTGGTTTATACCATTAGAAGCCAAGATTCGGTTTTCTATAGTTACAAACGAGCGAATATCATCGGTCGACTTTAAAAACGAGCTTTATAAATGAAAGTAAGTAAAAATATGGCGAAACGAGCATAAATATTACATGGTAAAAGTGAGCGTTAATTGATAAAACGGTTCATGGGTATTGTACTCTGTTTACGTTATATGTGTATTGGGATATTTGAATCTTGGATCGAAACTTCACTTGGACCCGCACTCCCATACCAGAGACCGATGATTTTCACGGCCTTACACGAATATGTTCGAAATTCTCTGGCACTCTCTCAATACCGATCGCATCGACAAATTTTACTCTCGACGACGACTCCCCGTAGTTGTTATACTGTCTGAAAGGTAGGATATCTAGCTTTAACGTTACCGCCTACGTTCTAGAATTCCGCTGTGTTGTATCGAAACGACTCTCGTTGCCCGAGGAGACAAACGGTGTCGTCCCTGTAATTGACTAGCCGGCGATTTCGCGTTTCGAAAGGAATAACTTTACCGAGGATACTAGGCGAAAGAAACGAGAGCCTGTACGATATCGGTTAATGGAGCGATGCCTTCGGGGAAGCTAGATATTATCGTCGCTTCGACCCCGTTAGATTTATTTCCACGCGTCGCCCCTTTCAAGCAGAATAAGCACATTTACCCTCCGCGAGCTGCCTGGATTTCAGAATTCACCCTTCTCTCTACCTCACCCTTCTCTCTCTCTCTCTCTCTCTCTCTCTATACCGACGTCTACACCCCCCCCCCCTCCGCCTGAGACTCGACGACTCTAATCGTGCAAATAACGTTACTCCATCGCCGAGTTACTCGTACCCCCCGGCCCGAACAAATCGATTCCAGCTACCGATCGCTGTTCCCGTTTCTTCTTTGCTTCCGTTGCTTCGATTCTACGGTTCTCCTCTCTCGGAATTGCGCGACAGCTGATATTCTAGCCACGGCCCTCGAGTCGATACTAAACCAACCGGTCGCCTAATAACCTACCAAGGAAGTTGCTTCCGCGATTCTTCCCCGCGGCCTTGTTTCACGTCAGTTCGACGAAACCCCGGCTCTCGTCGTTGCATATCCGTGCAACTGTTCGATCGATAATCGAACGTTTCTCCTAGACAACGCTTCAACTGCAAAGATAGAACGATGCTTTCCTCTTATCGTGCAACGTGCTACATACGTATACCGTGGTGTAGAATTTGAACGAGCAAACAGGCCATTTTGCTAAATAATTACTACGCATAATAGCTTTAGACTTTGCTTTTTCGCCCCCCCCCCTCACTGTTTATCAGTTTCCGTAGCTGTTGTTACGTTTCTGGAATAATATATCGATATGAAAAATCATATCGGTCTTAAGCTGCCGATTATGCATCCGTTTAGCACCGTTCCGTTCAACGTTCGCCCTGATCATTTTTAATCGGGAATTTGCATAGCGGGCTGGCGAAGGCGAAACGTGGAAGGAGAGTGGAAGAAAAAGATGCGAAAGCGCTCGTTCCTCTTAGTTAAAATCCCGTCGCGTCGGCGTAGGTGCTCGTGCGCGTCCCACCGTACCCGGCTGGATTCGATGATCGATTCTCAAACCGTTCGCTGGCTACCGCCGCGTGCGCCGATGGCTTCGAAATATTTCAAGCGGCTATTGCGTGCGTACGCTGATATGCGTATCTAGCTAGGGACGTCGATCGATCGTGCAAATTAGAAAATCCAATTTGCCGGACACGGAGAAACGCGCGTAATCAATGTTCCCCTCGATTTCCTCGTTACCTTCGACCACCGTCGTCGATCTTTCTCTGCAGAGTGCAGCCTGGCACGCGCGCACGCCGATTCTCGCGTTATTTCGCCACGGACAAGATTTTTGCCAACCGATTCGTCCACCGTAGTCGCCAGGAGTTATTCGACAAATTATTCGAATAATTCGTTCAGTGCGCGTCACTCCGCTTAATTTCCTGATGTGCACAAAGTGCAGATGTTACACCGTTTTGTTTCTTTAACCGACTTCGCAAAGGCAGAGGTTATCATACACGCAATGTATATTGTCTTAACGTATGTCCAGCGATCGCTTCGCGATCGATAGATCGATAGATCGATCGGATCGGATGTCAGTCCCATCCGGTGGTCCAGTTTCCAACAATTTTACATTTAATTACATTTCCTCTTTACCGTTAGCCTAACTACCGAGAACCGTACGTTGGCCCGTTAACTTTATTTCGTACGGTGAAAAGTATTTTCAAACAAAAGCATTTTCCTAAAAATCTGAACTCAAAGTGAGGCGAGTAAAACTTATTTGCTCGCTAAATAGCGTATAAAGTATGCGTAGCTGTTACAACGGCAGGTAACGTAAAATTACAAGTACCCTTCTGTTCTTGATTCTGAGAAAGTCCTTGATTCTTCGAATACTTCTACTAGTGCACGCATACTAACAACGAATGTCGTTAATTCCACTGACGCCATCTTTACAATTACGGATGCTATGCAATTATAGGCGAAAATAGGTTGCCGTGTTTTCAACGTTTCGTATCTTTCCTCGTAATCCATTATCCATTATCTTATTAACTCTATTAACTCGCTTCACCGCGTGTATATTCGAACCATACATTTAACATGCTATTTGGCGAGTAAACAAAGTTCTCTCGATCCTTGTTGTACATTTGTATAAGTAAACAAAAAATTAAATATAAAGAAAAAGTATAAAATGATTGTATACTTTCGGTTTCCATCGTAGCGAAACTTTGAAATTCGTATTTAGAAAACAAACTTGTTTTTCTCTCTTTCCTTTTCGCTATCGATCGCTGATCGATCGCTGATCGATCGCTGATCGATCGCTGATCGATCGACAACGACGTAAGCGAGCAACACCGATAACAACGAGACAATTTCCATGGAAAATAATTCATAGGAACGGTAAACGGCGGCACACGCGCATAATCCGCCTTTTTCCCCTGAAACATGCAATCGGTGCTATCGTTTTTCGCAACGTCGAACGACGCGACGGAAAATTTCTTCGCAACTGTTTATACGGAGGAGCGGGGCACTCAGCTTGGGCACGTAGAAATCGTACGTATCGTTAGTAATTTCTTTTTTCTAATTTTCGGTAGAAAATCTATTTTATGGCATTCATTATACGTATTATACGTATGACTATGAACGGACTATGAACGGAGAAGGATTTTTATTTCGTTTCGGATAAAATGGCGAGCTTTTTAAAATTGACCCATCAGTCGGCGTCGCGCGCTGCTCAGGACCGTTGTGACCTTTGGAATTGCCTGACTTTTGGAATTATTAACGGCTCGATAATTAATACGGCTAAATAACGACGTATAAAACATAGTAGAAATATGGATAAACTGATGTATGTGTAAAAGAGTGGTGAAAACGGTGATGGAAATATACGATGAATATAAACGAAGAAAGCGTCTGATCTTAATATATACATATATCGAATGAGATATTTATTACGTAGTTGTTCATAGTCTGAGGTTGGTCTGATTTTTCTGCAAGCGTCCTAATACTTATGAACTCACGATCACGATCACGATCACGACACGGACCACGTATTTCCGAACGAGACGAGCGTTTTCTCGCACGCATTCAGAAATTCTGTGAAACAGGCAGGGTTTCTAAAGAAATTCCTGAGAAACGTATTCAAGGTTGGAGCGGCGTTGGCAGACCGAACTCGATTAACATTTTTTAAAGGAACCTTTGTCTTCTTTGAGCGCCCTCTCACCCGGTGTTTCTCCCCCCATCTTCCTTTGGACTTGCTTCACGGGCATTAATTAACCCGCGTTACGAAAGTGGCGTTGCCACCTTTTGGAACCTTCAAAGGGCCAGCCTTCTCTCTTCAAACGAATTCCCGTTGAAAAGGGAATCACGGCATCTTATCGACCGATAGCCGGTCTGATCTTCGGCCGAGTCTAATTTTTCCGAAAACTCGTTCCGCTCGGAATGCCGCGCGCAACCAATGTCGCGAACGTAACCTCGGCGAGACCGCGGACAGTCGAATCTCCCTTGTTTCTCCGATAAACGAAAATACTTTGGCAATGATCGGCGGACATCTGGCACTGGTCGACGAAGCTGATAACTAACTAGGAGAGAGGGCGAGGATGGGAGGGAACTGTGCGAAAGTTTTCTCGAGTAGCCGCGGCAAACTCGATCGGCGTAAAATAATTACTTGAAAAGTTCGAAAGGGGACAAGAAGAGAGAAAAATCTCGGGCGCACAATGGCGCACAATGGCGCACAATGGCGCACAATGGCGCACATGCCCGAGCATTTAATGAGCTTGAAGATTTCTCAAAGAGGCCACGGCTAAAGTTCCGATCTGCCCTACTGAAATTAATGAGTTTGCATCGGCTAACAAGGTAACGCTCGTTCCTAATTGAACGTCGTATCGAAGATGTTCGTTATTAAGGATATGCGGACAGCGATTGAAGCACGTACGAACAAGCGAACGGAACGACTCGTGCGAATCAAGAGATAGCCTGCCTGTCCGTCGTCGGAGCGAAAGAAGAGCGATTTACGATTAATTATCGGCGCGTCATTCTTCCCGCTTGACATTGAAAAGTTGCGTGCAGCTACTATTACCGGTGTCTGTTCTGCGTGTGAACCCGTGGCGGAAAATATACGTATCTGATGTACGTGTGGTTGGTCGGTCGTCTATCCAGGCTTGTCTCGATTCTATATCATAAAGAGAGATCTACGTAAATATGATCGATCGTCGGCTGGACCAGGACTGAACGATTGGAACGGAAGGTTGCGCCTACGTGTGAAAATAACTTGGAAACGAGCAATGAAATTTTTGTGGTGCAAGGCCTGTTTGGCCGGAAGATAGAACTCGAATCGAAAACAGTTTGAAATTTCAACGGTACTTGATATAATGAAATAAATAGCTTTTACAATTATTCGTGTCGTCTATATACTCTTGTCTAGCCGAGAATCAAGCAAATTTACGTACGCTTGGCAAATTTTCAAACCGAATTTCTTCGATAAGCGAGCATCCAACGCGATTTTGTTATTCTCGATTTTGACGTCTGATTTCGAGCTATAGAATCTATATAACCTCTGATCCGATTTCCGAAGCCATGAACATCGGACCAGCCTGTACGAGATGAAACCGTACGCGATAGGATGGTACGCGTCTAACCGTTGGCTAGGGTCCTCTGCGAACGGAATTTTTCCAAATTTCCGTCCCTTTGACGCAGCCATTAACCACCTTAAATTAAATTCCGCCAGGGAGTTGGTAAAATACCGTGCGTTAACGTAGCTACGAACAATGTTGCAATTTCCACTGTTTCGAGTGCAACGAATGTTTGCGGCGAATCCAAAGTTTCAAATTAAAAGCGTGTTTTCCTTATGCCAAACCTTATACCTTTGCCAAACGTTGGGCTTTTTCACTTTGGCTTCGAACCACGTTTCTTTCCACTTTATCTACTTTTTCACGCGTAGCGTTAAAAATGCAGCGGTTCGCGAGAATGTCCGTACGCGAGACATTTTGATATTTCGTTGGTACTATAACGAGGCGCAATTGGCACGATTGTATATGGCTAAAAATGTTCGTCTAACGTGGAAATACAGGTACATAGAACTGGCAAGGAAACTTTACTCGAAATAATAAGCGTGTATAAAATGTGTGTAACGATCGTTGTTGTACGATTATGTATTACGATTATTATACGATTGCCTGTTTAAATACTTTTTCCATCTCTGAAAAATATATACGCTGCCGGTGAAAGGTATTTGGTTTGGTAGAAACGCGTTTTCCGTTCCTGTTCCGAAGTGTCAAGATTCGTCGACGCTCTACCGCGTATATCGTCGTCGTCGCCGCTCTACCGCGTATATCGTCGTCGTCGCCGCCGCCTTGCGTCGCGTTCAAAAAGATAAAAGGATAGAAACGTCGTAGCGGAGAGTGCCGTTCTACGAGAAATCGCGTGTTTCGGGGGAAAACGACGGAGAAACCCGGAGGACCTGGTGGACTTTTTGCTCGAGCTTACGAGTCCCCCGTTCTCGTGATCGTCGTAATTCCGGCCTGGTATATGCTCAGGGACGAGATTAATGTTTATTCGTTTGAAGCTCGCGTTACCGTTGAAATTATTCTTCCGATGCGCGAAAGAAAAAAACCGGGCCCGGCTAAGGCGGCTTAAACGTGATGGACGGATCAGAGGATTAAGGGATTAAATCAAGTTCTGCCGGCTGGAAAGTTTGCGAGATAAAAGAATAGAGAAAATGGAATTCGAAGTAGACAACTCTATCCTCTTCTCTCGAGCGGAAGCGTGCCTCGATTATTAGGAACCAATTAGAAATAATTTTCCCGTCCGTGTGCAACGCCCGCCGCATCTCCACTGACATTCGGAAACGGAGCAAAGTTTCGTGTTCGAAACTATCGATAATGGCTGTTCGATGAATGGAAGATCCGTGTCGCGCTTCTTCGACCGTATCGTTTAGCTGCGAAGCGTAAACGGCTGTGAACCGAGGCTCGTTTTTCGTCCGAAATTGTTGTCGAAGCATGAAACGCGTATGGCGTGTGGATCGCGAAAGTATTCCAACAGCCCTGCAAACTTTATATACACATATATATGATTATGACTGTATCGATGATACGTCGAAAGAAGAAGCATATAGGTACTCGGCAAAGATTATCAAAGTATTTTAATTTCACGTTAAGTTAATTACGCCGTGATCGTTTGAGTTGGCACGCACATTTCTCGCGCGTCGGTCTTTACCCTCGCTGTAATTAATTCGGACCGAATGCGCGAACCGCGCACGCCAACGAAGCATACGCGATAAGCTTTACGCGAGTCGATGGAAAAGAGAGTCGCGTACGCACAGAAGTTTTTTTCGGTTCTCTCGACGTCGTTGCTAGGGAAGAATAACAGGGTGAAAGAAGGTGGAATAACGTTTTCCGAGCACTCGAATCACTCTTGACCGAATGCCAACCGAGTTAAGCAATGGGATGGAAGCCAATAAATACTCGGGCTTGCCCGCGCTCCATACTCCTAAGTCGTGAAAAGAATTTCAACCAACGAAAGTTGGCTGCTGCTCCCTATCCGAACGAATGTTGCGGGGCTGCGGACGTTTCAAACCGCGGAACCTGCAAAGATCGACGTTCGATGACCGTTCGAAGGAAAGCGAGCATCTAACGACCACCGTGTTAATAATATCGATCATTACCGCGAGCAATTTTCTCCTATAAATGCAAAGAAAGTTTGGTGCTCGCGAGCGACCGGCCGGCCGAGCGCAAACTTTCCTACGATATTAACGACCTTTATCGGCAAATTGCATTACGGGCCATTGGTTCGTTTAACGTTTAGCAAATGCTTGGAACGAGTTCGACGCCGAGTATCTTTATTATTGTGTTTTTTTGTGTCGTTTGACGAAAGCTTGGCCCAAGCTTTTCCGAGACTGGCCACGATTTTCTTGGTTGGAGCGACTCGTTAGGGGAGTCGCGGTGGAAAGGGTGTTGCGAGAGGAAAGCGAGAGAAAAAGGAGAGGACAACGACGGCGACGGAGAATTTAAGAGAATATAAAAGAGAAGGGTGGTAGAGAGAAAGTGGTTGATCGATCGAAGGTGATTAAATGGAGGAAGCCGAGAGGAGAACACCGAGAAACGCGCAGGACAAGAGAAGGCGCGCACGACCAACGACGGACGAAAATCGTGGTATTTGTTTTAGAATTCCTACGCTTTACTGATGTTCGAAGTGGCAAAGCGTTTGAAATCTGAAACGAATGCGCATAAACCTTCATCCGTGGATGCTGGCCGAGAAAGGACAGCTGCGAGCAACGGGATTCTGCGATACACGAAGAGGGAGCGCACGAAGGGGAAACCGAATCGCTCGAGCGTGATTAATCATCGCGTCTAACCCCCTAAGGATTATGGGAAGGTGCTGGCCGTTCACGCGACCCATTCATTCTTCGTCGCGTTTTCATCGTTTCAACGTTCGAATATCGTAACCCGTTGTGTAACGGCGCGTCTTCTAACGGCAACTCGAATTTTGTTCGTTTTTGCCAAACGAGCAAATTTCTCCGTTGATTTCGGTCCGTANGCGGCGGCGGCGGCGGCGGCGGCGGCGGCGGCGGCGGCGGCACCGTTTTAAGATATTAATTTTGTTTTTATTGGTTTGAATTGAAAAAGCTCGCAATCTCATTGGCACAAGCTTTATCGGATAGAAAGTGAAAACGAAAAAGTTTCGTGCTCGCTTTAGGATTGTCATATGAATATGTTTCTTTCGATCAAGCCGATTAGACTTCCACGCTCGGCAAAATGACGAGCCACATCCAAGTATATGTACTTGATTTTCCTGGCCGATAAGCGTCTGGCTCGAGGCCAGGTTTTCCGCCACTTATCGACAGTTTACCGTATTTCGTTTAAAGCGACAGTTCCGATGTAGTCGCAGGGTTAGAGATTGTAACCGCGATACGTACAACGAAATTACCCCGAACAACGAGAACAGCGCCAAACAGCGACGTAAATTTTGCACCAATCTTTTTCCTTGCTGCTTGCTGAGGTAGTGGCGCGGCCGGTGGCTACAGCTTTGTTAGGATGTACCGAGGGTAAATCCTAGGTGGTTTGCCGTTGCATTACCGTTTCGCAGACATTGCAGCCCTACTTGCGCGGCGGGTCGAGCTGAATGTAGATCGTTGACATGGCTGGTTGACTGCGTAGTAGATCATCCGCGGCACGAGCCGCCGTACCCCCTATTCAGAACTTGCTTACAGAGCGCTGACAGTCACGAGTAATCTCGTTAACTAATCTCCTCGAGATTCCCATGGATACTTTTTTTTTTTTTTTTTGGCCGCCGCGCCCGACCGTTGTAACGCTGAAATGCTGAAACGCTGAAACGCTGAAACGCTGAAACGCTGAAACGCGGAAACGCTGAAACGCGCGTGCGCGCATACGAGGCACGTCGCTCTTTCTCCGTTATCGGTCGTTCCGGCTTGGGAATTTTTCAGCTCTTCGAGTCGCTTCGATTTAATTGCTAATTAAAAGCAAGCAGATAAGGCCACGGGCTCTTATTCACCCGTATTTCCATACGTTTAAGCGGTTTCTCTTTTTTTTCTTTTTTTTTTTTTTTTTTGGTCGAGCTGCCGTCTACAGTTCGGATATTCCATAAATGTCGAAAATAAATAGTCGCGAGTAAACACGGACGAGAGGATAAATTTAGCGGGCAGGGGCGGTTCAAAGCGCAACTCTGCCCCCTTCGTTGCGCCTCCCTTCGTCCTTTCTGATTGTATATTTGTATATTTGTATATTTGTATATTTATCTTCTTATTCCGCTCTCCTTCCGCCTCTTGCATCGAACATGTCTCGCGCACCGCGCATTTTCCAATCCAGGCGGAACACGACACGACCAACAGTTTACCTTATTTTCGCGTTCAAAACGGTTTCATACTTTAACGGCTGGTGAAAAGAGGTTTGCGCGGATACGGTGTAATTGTAAAAGCCGACGATTCGTTGCTGTTTCGTCTGTTGTCTCTTCGATATTTACGACAGTCGTCGAGCAAGTGAAAACGAAAGAGAGACAAAGGAGCGTAAAAGCAGGGCAGTCTTGGCGAGATCGCGATGCCTCGTTGCAAGGATAAGGATAGGATGGGTGAAAAAGTCAGCATCGTTCTATTCGACTGGCAGTTGCTTGGCTCCTACCTTTAAACGTAAATGCGCTTGCCTCGAAGACCTTTTAACTTTATTGGCCGCTAAAGCGGCAGCTGTCGATTTCTTTAATTTCTAAATACTTTCTACGACTCTTTGGCTATCGATTTCCTTACGACCACACGGCCAACTATCGACGAGGCAACGGGGATGTAAAATTTCGTACGCGTGTGCAACGCGTACATTTTTCGAGTCGATTTCCTAGCTTTTGCTGCCAAACTCTTTCCGATGCGAGATTAGTCGCGTTCAGGCACATTTGATCGAATTCCAAGCTCCATGCTGTTGGAAATGTCGCGAAAGAAATTTCGATTTAAACAGAATGTACAGCAATCTTTTAGAGCAATCTTTAATGGAAAATGAGAGGAGGAGGAAGATAAACGCATAGTTCGTTCTTCTACCGACGTTTTCCCTATCGAGAAACGACGCGCAACCCTCGTGGACACGCGCACGCGAGCACAAATTAAAAAATAGAGCGTTGGGGCTCGTCTCCATCGAATCAACATTCGGCAATCTTTTCTCGTCAATCGTTGATCGTTGATCGTTGATCGTTGATCGTTGATCGTTGATCGTTGATCGTTGATCGTTGATCGTTGATCGTTGATCGTTGATCGTGTTTGTTGAAAAAATCGCCGCGTGTTGTTGCAGCGTGGACAAAATATTTGTAAAAGCTGTTGTTTCTTGGAAACGCTTCTGGAACACGCAGCGACCAGAAGCGACAAGAGTTGCTCGTTGTTGCTTCGGCAAAGACGAGCCGTAACGTCGCGTTGCTTTACGTTCGATGGCAGGACGTCGGATACGGATGCGGATGTTGTGCGAGAAAAATCTCTTTCTCGTTTGGAGTCGACGAGCACGCTGTGTAGCCGCCTGTTGCGATTCTTCCGAAAACCGATCTACCCTGAGCTGCCGGCAGGCGCGACGCTATCGACAGCGTGACAGCGACAGGATGCTCGACGTATTTAAGAAAGTAGCCGCCGCCGAACCTCGACGTGTGTCGTCTCGCGTCTCGTATCCGATAACAATCTCTTTGGCTGTCTCCGCGAAACCGCGATAGGGATTGGCGTCACTTTTTCCGTCCCCAGGACGATTTATTTATGGAACGAACTGGACGGTAGAATTAGATTAATTAGGAAATAGTTGATTGGAGGAATCAAGGAAAGGACAGCAAACGCTAACAAAGAGAAACGATAAGTTGGTCATAAAATAATAAAAATACAGCATTCATTAGCGACAAAAAATAATCTTCGATATATTAAATCGCTTGAAACGTATTATCGGACGACAAACGTATTATACGACATGATATATCAAACTTTTATCAAAAATTGTCATTTTAATTTTTTCGTCTCTTTCTTTCTTTCTTTCTTTCCTTTTCTTTCTATTCTTTTTACGTCAGTTTACAAAGTAAACGGAAGAAAGCGGAGTATCTTTGAAACGCAAAGATTCACGTTTTTACAACGTTTCTCTCGATATTGAAACGACGGTCTGTTTTAAGTCAAACGTTTTTTTGCTTCCTCGCATCCATGTATATACTACACTCGGACATACTGCAAAACATTTTCTTTTGTCCGTATTTTATTTCACACATACAGAAAAGATAGTAAAGATCAAAGTTATGCCAGTATTTTCGAGACCGACCGACCCCGTGCAAATACACTACCGTACATAAGTATTTGTAAGTGTGATGAAGATAATCGGAAAAACACGTAAAATATACTTTGAACGTAAATATACTTCGTAGAGTAATTCAATTTTCGTCAATCCTTTCATCTTATCTCAGTTGACAGGTATCGAAGAAATATCAAACAAATACAAAGACGGTAGATGAATCGGTATAAATTAAGCGACCATTTATTAGAGACAAAGATGGAACTTGATCGACGCGATATAATACCGCTTGTTTCGGTTGAGTTTAGTAGAGCCAGGAAAGGGGGGGGGGCAGACTGTAAACGTTCAAAGTTCTTTCTCGATAAAAGCTCGCTTCTACACTGGAACGGAAAGGAAACTAGTTGCTGAAATGGAAAGTTTGTCGGGAAATGTCGAATTCGCCCTTACCGCTTATAGCAAGAAGCAAAGTGTTGACAACGGGGAAACGTTCTTCTATCGTAATACTGAAAATATGATGAAAATATAATGGAATACTTGTTGTCGAGATACTTGTGCACAGTAGCGGTACGTGGAAAATAGCGGTAGGATAGTCGAAAAGCGGTGATAAGCTGGCGCTTATCTCGAGCATAAAAATACGTAGTGACCCGAGCGATAATTCCTTTCACGGCGGCTGGTCTCGTCTTTCGCAGAATGGTCTGCGAGAGGCAGATGCCAAGTTTCACGTACGCGTGCAGCACAGCGCCAACGTTATCTAGGTTGCAGGGGTAGAGAGCACTGTTTCATTTGGTTGGACGGCTGCGGGCCGATATGTTCACGCAGCTGCTCTCATCAACCGTATCAGTGCGAGCAAATGGGAAGCGGGCAGCGTAGAGGGGAAAGGAAACAGTAGCGAACAAAACGCGCACGGTTCTTTGCAAAAATCACAGTCACGCCAATAACGTTTCGTAATTTTGTCGAGGAGAAAGGTCGTGCGCAGCGCGCTGGGGACAAAGGATACATTGATGCACGAGGGCGGTCAATTAGCAGTACGTTGACGAAGCTCGTGGTTAAGAACGCAACGCAGGCACGTTATTAATTCGGCCAGTAAATCTACCGTTACAAGTAACTGCAATCTTGTAACGTTGTATGGAGAAAAGAAAAAAAAACTCGTACGAAGAATAACGAACGAATTCTGCATATTAGTTTGCGTCGTATTTTTTTATCGCGTCGTATAATTAATTAAAAACGAATATCGTATCGCGAGACGCTCGTAATCGAACGCTTACGTAAGATAATAAGAAATTGATTATAAAGATAACGACGATGAAAACGTTCGACGAAAAACAAGGATAAATGTAGAAAAACAACCGAAGATGCCGATTATATACACGCATAATATTCAGTTTGCGTTGAGTCACGAGTTACAACAGTCGAGTAGGTAGTTGCGAACGAGGTTTCCGTAGAGGTTGTTCATTTGGATTCGCCAAGTATGATACGAATATAAAGAGATGGATGGCTGATGGATGTAAACTATTGTAAACAGATCGGCAGGCGGCAAGCAACTGTTTGCGACTGTGTATCACAGATATACACACGCACGCACGCACGCACACGAACACATATGTATGGACAGGATTGGACGCGCTACCGCCGACAGTTTTTTGCGAATATCCCGGAAACCAGAGCCGAACGACAGTTGTACGTAGGGGAAAAAGTGATCTTTTTACGTCTTTTTCGGTGCAGATTTACACCCCGAAGTGCTAGCGCACATTTATGAATCAGCCTTCTCGAATCATCCCTATATCGTATCCATCGCCGTTCCGCTGCTGGACCTTTTCTTTCCTTTCCTGTACCTGCTCCTTCTTTCCCTACTTCTTTTTTTCCTTCTCTTCCTCCTGTTCCCTTTCCTTCCTTCCTTCCTTCCTTCCTTCCTTCCTTCCTTCCTTCCTTCCTTGCCGCTTTACATTAGAGAAAGATGAAATATCGGCTACAGCCGGATCCAATAATTACAAACGGCGCGGAATGCACGCGCGCGTGCACACAATTCCGCGAAGCTTGATTAAAAAGAACTCGGCACCGCGGTGTTGTAACCTTAGTACTTGTACCAAGAATGCTTTTCCCGTTTCATGGAAAAATGAATACCTTGTCCGAGTCGCGTCGTATCGATGGCGAAGCTATTCGACGAGAAATTGCTCGAATTACTCGAATCGAGGAGATCGACCGACCTTCGAAGATCCGCCGATCGAACTTAAATTAGCACCCATCGAATTTCCCGCTACTTTTTCGTTGCAACAGTGTCCCGATATGTGCGTTCGACGCTGTAGGTTGATAGTAAATCAATCCTGAAAGAATTGTTGCTCTTGCGTAGGTATTTCGGTTTCCGAGAAATCAATCGAGAATTTCTGTTGTTGGCGCGGCAATTTCTTACGCCTTTTAAACGTCTTTATCGCGATTTCCATCCGCATTTGTATTATACAAATAATAGAAATGATACAAAATTGTAAAGACACGCAGCGGCACTATGACGAATAAAACTAATGAAGAATTTACCAAAGTAAAATATAAGAATTTCATATTAACAGACGCATAATGTAAACGTTAAAAGAATTTATATGGACATAAAAAAGATATATTAGTTTCTCAAGAAGGAACGACCATGCACAGAAATCCTTTTGGGGTTGTTTTACCATCGACTTAAAACATGCAACGCACATCCGACACGTTCGAGATTTGACGGTTTTGCTTCCCCTCGTAAGATAGATATCCCCTTAGTAAGATGGATAAGCGCCGCTATTTCGTCGAACGTAAAGAAGGCCCAGAAGGCGAGCGAAAGGAAAAGAGAAAGAGTAAGAGATGGGAAAATCGGCTTGATAAAAGGAACCGTATCGGTGAGCAGATAGCAGCGCAATCACGAGAACTTTCTGTTTTAATTTCTGTGAAATAAATCTTTCACCGACGCAATTGTGAGATTTTCTTAACTCAAAACGAAACCGAAAACACGATCGTATAACTTGCAGAATATTTTCTCATCTAATGACATTAAGTTATTTTCATTTCTCTTTTTTTTTTTTTTTTTTGATCTTATCATAAATTATATCGTGTTTGGGCTTGTCTCGGTCGGAAAAGTCTCGCAGAAACGCAAGTAAATAGGAAAAAAGGTAAAAAGCGAAATCAGAGATAAGAAAGTTGGATCGTTGAGTTAGTTTTGTCTCATGGACGTTTGAATTCGGATTACGTAACGATACTCAGCCGTCGTACTTGGGGTGTCGTGTCGTGACCGCTACCGAGCGTACGTACCGAGTACAGAGAATATCTGTGGGACGAGCGAGCAACGTTCTAGTCACCTAGCGGTTTTACTTTGGTGAAAAAGCGAATTTCGCGAAAGCGTTACAGATGCATTGGTATCGGTGGCTGTGCATAGTCCCGTCGCCTCTGAATAGCGGCATTTTTGCGAGGAAATATTTTTTACGCTCCGATAGGTTGCCACTCCCATAGAAATCGACCGGTGACGAGCTTTGTGCGTTCGCTCGATCCGGCAGCGTTCGAACGTCCGTTCGAACGGTGTGATTACCCGTTCTCGCAAATACAACCTTCCGACGCGTATAGTCAACGTAGCGTGGGCGAATAAAACCAGGGTATTAATCAAGGGATTATAAATTAGCTCAACAGCGGCGTCAACGTAGCGGCGGCGGCGGCGGCGGCGGCGGCGGCAGCGGCGGCAGTGGCGGCGGCGGTGGCGCGGCATTCTATCGGGCGAAACAGTCTTTCTGGTTTTTACTCGGTTCGCATGACTTTTCCATCTTTCTTTTTTTTCGAGAGAGAGAGAGAGAGAGAGAGAGAGAGAGAGAGAGAGAGAGAAATTTCAGCGTAGCCGAATACGTTTCCGGCCGTAATTTACAGGATTTCCGCGGCGAACCGAACCGAACCGAACCGAACCGAGTCGTACAGATGTAAACTCGAACGCGATATCGTTGCGTCTGGCAGCGATTAAGGCTAAAAAGCGGGCGAGCGATCGTTGGCGGGTAGTTAGGGTCGAATGTTTCTTCGTTCATGGCTGTCCTCCTCCCTCCTTTCTTTCCTCCTCGTTCCTCTGTTCCATTAAAAAACCAGTTTCCATGCCGGTGTTCGGAATAAATAGTTTGCACGAGGGAAAGAGTTTTCCGCGGCAGCAATTTATCTCGAACGTTACGCAGCTCCATTAAGAGAAGATAGAAACGGCGAGCGGCGAGAGAAACTCTTTCAATCCGCAAAAGGTTGTCGACGGTTTAGGATCACGTACGTACTCGCGTGTACCCACGTGTATAGATATACACGCGCACAGGTATAAATACATTACGGTGTCTGGTTTGGCGGTGGCGAAACGCGGTGCGACTGTCACCGGTCACTCTATCTTTGTCTTCTTCCGAGAAATAATTTCTCTTCAAAAAGGTGACTATCGTAAGAAACAGATCTCGTTTACGAATCCGATTTTCATCCGAGACACCTTGAAAGCGGTCCGCGAGAACGGTGGAATTCCTGCAAGAAGAATTTCGTGCACGGCCGACCGATAACGAGCGCACTTTTATCGAATGAAAATTTAATAACGAGGCCGCGTACGACCCTCGATTGTGCTCGCTAAAGTAGCGAAACAGCTTGCCGTGTGGTAATGCCGTGAGCCGACATTTTTTCGACGGTTAATTGTTGCCGGTAACTTATTTCTCTGGCAGCAGCGTTAACAACGAAAGAGAGGTCGAACCGAAAGGAACGTGGGGTGAAACAGGCTAAATCAGGGTGAAACAGGGTGAAACAGGGTGAAACAGAGGGAGAAAAAGAGAGAGAGAGAGAGAGAGAGAGAACGCCTCTGCTGCTCGTACCTCGACTGGCGACAGCAATTAAAGTTACTCTAATTGCAATGACCGTAAGCAGCAACGCACTTCCCCGAGCGAGTGCTGTGTGACGGCCAACGAAATTTCAACGAAATTCGTTACTTCTTTCGCATCGGCGCAACGTTTTCCATTGACGGACGACGTCACGCTTACTGAGCGAAATAGCGATTCTAGCTAATAAAAAATCATACTCTTCAGAGACAACTTTCTACGTAAATTTCTCCGGACACGTAGTAAAGGGTTAATTCGCGGTGGTTATTAGCGAAGTTTGAGGAAAACAGAAGAGAAGTTGGAGAAGACAATGTTGGAGGAAATTGGACTTGGAAGCGTGAAAGCGAAGGTTTGGCCCTTTAAAATCACTACGTACGTACACGCTGCACGCTCTTCCTTGCTCGCCGTGTATAGTCGTGGAATTTTTACTCCAACTTTGGCAATTTTCGGAGCTTTGAAGCTTTTTGAAACTTTTATAGAACGTTCTTCGTACTACGTATAATTAAATGAGTAAAGAAACGAAATTGATTAACCATCTTTCACACACACACGCTTCCGCTCTCCATTCAGCCAAGACTATAAGCCACAAAACTCTTAAATCCTCTTTATAACTTCAAAGTTCCATTAAACAACAGTTTGCAAAGTTTTGCACCTAGTTTTTACAAGAAGCAAAGAACAGGGCGCGAGTTAGAAAGTGAAACAAAAAATTCAACAACGAATATCAAGTTTTGCTCCGAAAACCGAAATGCGTGAGATCAAAGAGTAACTAACTACATTTTGAGTACGTCTACCTTAAAATGTCGTTCACTTGGTTAAATTTTTTCGTTACAGAACGAAATTACGTATTAGCCTGTACGAAAAGCATGACAGGCAAAGTAATTGGCGGTTAATGTTACCGTTTACCAGAAGCAGAAACGTTGACCGTTAGCAGTTCTAGACTGGTGTATACGTATTAACCTGTATTTACAGTATTATCGTAGATAAATGGTGTTTCATCGAAAAACCGACGGAAATTACCTTGAACAAACTTGAGAATTAAGTAGCCGGGAATTACTAAAAGACGATGTTTTCCTAGCTGAAATCGCTGTTTCATCCGCTGTGCGAGTTACTGCGTGGAAACTAGACTGGTCAACCGATCCGTCTAATCTACGGTTTGGCTCTCGGGTTTACGTTGCGAGTCAGCTGCGAGTTAGCTGGGAGGCGAATGAGAGGCGTTCGAAAGAGAAAACGAAGAAGAATCGAGAGGCGGTGGAAGGAGCACGCGTAACGGTTTGGGGTAAATTGGAAGAGCGCGTGGCACGACAGTAGCGGGGGAAATATAGTAGAGCTGTAAAGTGGTACGTTTCTGTCAGTCGCACCGACTCATCGATCCTCGTTCGGCTGCCGCGGTGTGTTCAATTAATAATTTCGTCAGACGTAGACGCGCGCGCGTGTAGTTGAATTACACTGCGCGAGTTTCACCCGTTGATCATGGAATAATATCAGCCGGATGCAAATGTGTGACTATTAATTACACGACCGCGGAAACTGCGGCTATATACTGACTGCGCTCGTGTCCAACTTTTACTCGGCACCATCCATCATTCGGCCTCGGTGAGCTCGTGCCACCGATTAAGCGAAAAGGTACCTCCTACTAGCGGAACAAGCATCTGTCGATAACGGTACGATTTGCTTCGAACGGCCAATTAATTTCTACTTTGGCTAGATTAAATTGCCAAGGAAACCCTTTTGCCAGGGCGCGAATCGCTAGAAAAAAAAAAAAAAAAAATTACCATGCCATCTTCGCGGATCCAAGGAGGCGTCATTCTTTCGCTCTCCCTCCCCCCCAACTCTCTCTCTCTCTCGCTCTCGCTCTCTCTTCGTTCGGTGTTTGCCAACCGGGAAACTTGGATTCGCGTCAGCGTGCTAGACCAATCGGTCCAATTCACACGAACGACCATCCATCGGCGGAACTCGAGCTTTAATTGCTTTTGAAGTTAAATACAAATCTATCGTCGCTGCACACGCTGCACATCGGCTGGCAGTTTGACAAAGCGTTAAAATTCTCCCGATCCCGCAAAAACGATCAGCCCCGTTTGTTCGATACGTCACGTCGTATCGATTGTAAATTCGATGCTCGGTATGCTCGAACTGCCCGTTCGAACGCTTAGTTTACGACGATGTCACTTGCACGACAAGTGGCAGAGATTAGACGAGTGAACGTGCACGTAGCAGGTATAGACCGCTAGATGCTGCGTTGAGAAAATGGAAGAAATAGGAATAGAAACAAATATCTATCTGCTGGATAAGAAAAATTATATACAGGGTGCCTTCGAGATCATGGTACAAGCGGTCAGGTGGTGATTCTACATGGAAAGAATAGTCGAAAAAGAAAGAGGGGAACGTGTTTTCGTCAAAGGCTTGGACGTTCGAGAAAAATTAGTATCGATACCCATTGACCGTGTTAACTGGAAGTTTCGAACGATAAGCTTATCAGCTATGGAACTCTAAACTTCTGTCTCTGCTCGTGTCCGTATTATTACAACGAAACCGTACAACGAAATAACAAGAAGCAAATGGTCGCGTTACAAATACCACGGGTGGTTTTTCAAACGCGTCGCTTTCGAGAACGAAGCCTCGAACGAAGAATAACTGTTATTCTTTGTTTTCCCACTTACCTTTACACGTAGAATCATCTGTTAGACACGTGTATATGTAATATCGATAAATGACGATTTCTTGCAACAACTTTCGGACAACGCTGCAAGTGCAAGAACCAAAGAACGTTGTTTTCTTAACCGTTTGACGTCCAAGTTGTACGTATCTACGTTGCGTAGGCATCATAATTATCACGTAACAGCATCGAAGGATGATATTTTATGACAATTGATAATCTTACTGGGGACGTTGTAAAATATACTTTTATAGTAACAATAAAAAGAACATCTTGAGAAGGAAGAATGGAGACCACCGGTTGAACGATTCTACCTATCTCTGTTTGGCCGTAAGCCGGCCGCTCTATATTTCTTACGTCCGTGGGAGGGACAAGGACCGCCAGAAGTTAAATATTCGCAAAATGGTCACGAAATCTGGTCGTTGCTGCTTTCCCTGATTAAAAATCGACGAGCGTGCTATGCACGCGGTACGTGCAACGAGAAATTCGCTCACCAGGGAGATGGCCGCGTCCAACTCTTTTACCGTGTTCAACCCGTCGACTACAACTCGCAATTAGTAATGCGATTTGCGTCCCGATTTCTCGGGGATTACACGCTGCAATTAAAGCAGGCAATCTCGATTCTTTTTAATATCGTAGATTACGGAACGATCGTGATAGTAGCGAGCCGTTGGCGGCGAAACGGAACAAATCGAAGGAGAGAGAGAGAGAGAGGAGTGCCGTGCGATGTTGTTACAAGCCGCGTTTCCCGTATTAGAATTCAACGTACGCGGCAAAGGGTAAACGCGCACAGATCGATCCAGGCGCCGGAAACCACGTGGAATTCCTCGACCAGGCGCCAATTAAAGAGGATTTAATCGTGTTTTATATATTCGTTATATGATTCGTGAATGCAGGTCAGTGGATACTTGAAACGACGAGTAAGATCAAATAGAAGAGCTACCGAAGAAAGGGGGGGGGGGGACGTAGCGGTAAAATACAATAAAATAAGTGGACGATAAAAGCGATGACGTGACTACCGGTCGGCAGTGTTCGAATCGTCCCGTACACAGTGTACGCTATTGTAAGCGAAGGCGAAAGAAAAATATTTCCCGATGTCCCCTGTCGATCTGTCAGTTGCGCAAGCAACAACATGGTGGTAGTGGCCACGCACGTTCGTAACGTATTTCGTAATCGTGGTAGATTTACGTAATGTAAATTTCAGAAGCGATAGATCGTGTTCTGTATAGATGGTTTCGATGGTTGGCAATTTCTCGCGGCCTCGCTCGAACGTGTCTTCTCGAGACTCTGGTTTCGATTTTCTTGGAAGGTATCGCGTCGCAGTCGGCGGATCAACGTGGCGTAATAAATCCGACGACGTGCTATCTCGCCGCGTCTCGCGATCGATTCACCGGGAGAATGATAGACGGTGGCGTGGCATCGATCGATCAAGCGGTTAGGCGTGCCGTTAAACCGCCTTTTAGCAAACTACTAAAGTTCGATAAAACGGCAAAGTAGGTACGAGTGTTCGGGGTTGGAACAAAATATACGCCGCTCGACGATCACGGAACTTGGAGTTCGAACCGCGGCCTTTCCTCTCCTCCTCCCTCGGGGCTTCCTTTTATTTTTTCTTTTTTTTTTGCGCAAGAAACGAGGAAAAATCGATCCGCCAAGGAGAACGACCACGATTACTTCTCCTCTCGCCTTGTTTGCCGTTCTTTCTCTTCTCTTCTTTTCTCTTCTCTTCTCTTCTCTTCTCTTCTCTTCTCTTCTCTTCTCTTCTCTTCTCTTCTTTTCTCTTCTCTTCTCTTCTCTTCTCTTCTCTTCTTTTCTTTCTATTTTCCCTCTCTTGCATTTTCAGCTCTTTTCGCGCATCATCGGTCGAAACAATCGCGAGATCAGAGGGAAAAAAGCTAGCGATTTCGAGGAAAGTCGGCAACCACAACCACGGTTTATTTAATTTATCGAATATTTTTGCTCGGTGAAAAGCGAGCGTTCAATGACGCGTGTTCTCGTTCGATCGATCGATACTCCTCGGTGGAGGATGTTCCCTGGACCAGCGAAACGGGGTCGCTGGCAGGGAGTAGCAGGATTCGTTGAAATCGGAAAACGAAGCTGGCGATTCAACTTTGTCCGAGCGACGAATTAATCGACGGCGTTGATCTGTAAACTCTTCAAAGGAGGAGAAATTGAAAGATGCGAGCGGCGCGGCGAATAAATTCAAGCAGCATCCTGAGGCAACTAGCCGAGGCGACTAGGTAGCTGTGACTGGCGATAAAAATGGTGGGTCGAGTATCGACTCGGACTCGTAGAGCGGCTGCTGCAAGGGGCAACGGAAGAAGAAAAGAAGGAGAGGAGGAAAGAGAGAAAGAAAGGAGAAAAGAGAAGGAAGAAAAGAGAAAGAAAGGAGATAGAAAAGAGAAAGAGGAGAAGGAAAAGACGGACTGGCCCCGATACGAGTCGATATCCTGTTTCTCTTGGTCGAGTCGTTCCTTCGGGCGAAAACGCCGTTAAACGAGCGTTTCGAGAGCGCGAGAAGAAGAAGGAAAATACGGGCGAGAGGGATACAGGGTAGAGCAGAGAAGACGGGAAACAGATATAGCAGGGAAAGGACGTAACCCTGGGATAGCGTGCGGACGAACGTCTCTTCTCCGTCTGTTTCGAAGAGCAAGCAGTGAAACACACGAGGGAGGTGTACACGTACTACTAGGAGAGACGGCGTGATCGTGGACGGCGCAGACCGTAAATTCGAGCGCGTCCGTCGGTGTCGGAGGATAGGCCGTGGCGGACTCGGGGTGCTGGAGGGAAAAGCAATCAATCTTTGAGAGGCAGATGAGTGCAGGAACCTAAAATATAGGGCAACACAAATTTAGTCTGGCTGCCGGTCCACGTCCACGTGTCGACGTGAATGCGCAACCGCCCGGGTTTGTAATCGATATTGCCGACAAGGCACCACGCCCTGCACCTGCGAGATGTGCGGGATATGCAATGGTACCGAACGCTCCGGGATCCGCGTCCCTCTCACCCTTCTCCACCGCAACCTGCTCCACCGCCTCCGCCTCCGCTTCCTCTCTCTCGCTCTCTCTCTCTCTCTCTCTTGCTCCCTCCCTGTCTCCCTTCCTCGTTTCAACCCCTCTTCAACTTGCTTCTCTACCCTCTTGTGTCTATACTCTTCTCTGCCCCGCCGCGTTTTCTTTCCTCCCTGCTGGCCCACCCAGCCTCTCTCGCCGTCTCTCTCGTTCGCTCTCGGCCTAGTTATCCGCGCCTCCTCTTCTCCTTCTCCGTCCGTCTACTTATCTATTTATCTATCTTTGTCGCGGAGCAACTGCGATTATCTGGTCGGTTCTGCGCGGAACGGAACGCGCTCGTCTGGGGACTTTGCAGCTCCGCGTTGGCAGCACTGCGAGAGGACCCAGGGTACGCGGGTCCACGTAGATCGACGACTAGACGGAGATCGACATACCGGATAGTTATACCCGGGATCCGTATGGTCGGAACGCTGCGAAACCTGCAAACGCCCAGTGTCCGGGTGTTCGAGTGACCAGCCGATATTCCACTTTCTCTCCTCTAACGCGTACGACCAAATTTTATTTTGACAAATTTTATTCGCGCTGATAAAATCCCAGCGAATGCGCACCATCCCCCGTTCGATAATCTTCTGCCATCTATTCGGTAGTGTTGCACCTTGCGTTTCCATGCAAGTCGTTGCACGCAAGTAGAGAAAGTGTGCGTTGTTTCTGAGCAAAAACGCCACCTCGAGACTCTTCTCGTTCGAGAGTTATTCGACAACGCAATACGGCGTTGGCTGCGCGCGTTCGCCGGTCCGCCGAATCGAATGAAAATTTAATAAGGGTCAACGAGAACGGGAAAATATCGGCACGCCCCATTTACGCCGCCGTAATCGTTGCCGGTGTAATCGGGCAACGGGCGCGTTTAACGGAAAATTGCAGTCGCTTTAAAAATACACGCCGACGACGCGTTCGCGATTTACCGCGAAATCGAATTACACGTGCGAGCTATTTTCGGCTAATGGAAATAAATTATAGACTGCCGACCGCTTTTGCCGCTTTATAATGCACCGATTCTGGCTACCGTTCATCCACCTTTCCCAACCACCTGGCGTAAATAGTTTTGACTCGTGCCCGTATTCCATGATACTAAATCGAACGAAATCCTTCGCAACGCCTGCCACGTCGAACAAACGTATCGTCCTTAGACTCTCGCACCGAGATCCAACAGTTTTCGAATTCCAGTTTGAAGCTCTACCTATTACGTGCCTATGCCTGTGTGTACAGGACCTTCAAAAGCGATCGGTCGACAAACTTGGGCAAATATATTACCGCGTGTGCTTAGGAGGGGCTAAACCGCGGCCATTTTAGACTCGGCCTGTACGCAGTTCGTTCTAGTTTCTTCGACGAGTCGTCCAAGTTTTCCCAATCGACTACGCCCTTGTCCGAACCGGACGGTAAACGGGTCCGGACAGTTACGTCAGTGACGATGCACGCTGAAAAATATTCCGTTATTCTCTTTGCCCGTTCCCCTACATCTAAATCCTGTAACCTATTATCGTACGATATCGTAATGGTTCGTAAGTTAATACGCGTCGCTGTTCGTTACATGCTCGATCGATCCGTCGCGTCGCGTCGCGTCGCGTCGAGTCGCGTTGCATCGGCTATGCGAATTTACACCGGAATGACATAATCGCGAAGCAGAATTCGGACGCTACGTCGCGATGCCTTAAATAATCCGCTGGCGATAAATAATACGCTTTTCGCGTTTTCGCGATTTATAAAACGGATTTTTCACCAACGTAAAACGCATCGTGGTTCTTGAAAATACGTATCTCTATATATGTACACACATCAAGTACGATAAACAGAAATATCGTTTTCGACAAATCTGTAAGACAGATATATAAATGTGATTTTCTGTGGGACGCGAAGAAACGGTTATTCGTTGCGTATTAAAACACAAATTCCACGAAAGCTGGACACACGATATTTATACGATAAGTCATCGCATCGATATGATATCGTGCGCGAGAAGAGAGAGAGACAGAGACAGGCAGAGAGAGAACAGGACGTTGCACGGCGTTTGCATAAGCAGCTTATGACTGTCGATAACGATCAGTATAAAAAAAGTTANAAAAAAAAAAAAAAAAAAAAAGAAAAAAAAAGAACAGATAGAAAATTTCCGGGATGCAGGATAGATGCTGCTGTACAGGATGGTCCGTAATTCATGATACAATTTGATAACTTATCCGTTATACGTGAATTTACTTGACTGCCAGCTAGCATATGCAGCTAGATAGGAACGGATAATCGGTAGAAGGCTATTTTCTACGCGAAGATAAGTCGAAAGCGTAGAGTACAATTTTTTCGTTCGAAATCTCATTTTCGATAAGATCGGATTTGAAAATTTGCCTGCGACGCTACCGCTCGTAAAGTATCCGGTCTACGGTCGATTTGTAGCAACGCTATGTAAATTTGATGATACGGCTGATTTTCGCGTGCACGTGCACAATAATCTGTCGTCGATCGTCTCTATTTCTGGCCAGCCGAAAAGTTGTGTTATTTTGAGCCGCAGAATCTGCCCGATGCCATTTCTGCGATGAATCGCGGTCCTCTGTGTATGGGAACGCGTGCGATCAAAGTACCCAGTGGGATATGCATGTAAATATAATGTACGTGAATATTTGAGAAATCGCATAAGGCGGAGATCCACGAGATATAACGGAATGCTAGCTTTGATAAACGATGCGAACGTACAACGAGTAAACGCGTGTCGCGTCGGTTCTTCGACGTGGCGGCCCCACGCTGCTCGATTTTACCATGTCGAAGCGGCATTATTATTTTTCCCCCGATTCCCACTATTCGTCAGCGACCTCGATAATCGTGACGTACCACGGACGCAATTAGCGAATCGAACGGAATAGAATGCAACGTAATCGGATCGAATGGAATCGAATCGTACTCGATGATTTCTACTTTTGCACAAACGTCCGATGCCAAAGACACACGACTAATTACGAGATATTCGAGCAGTGGATATCTGTGAGAGCCGTTGACGTTGGTTCCTTGCTTTATATAGGACAAGCGGATGCAGTTGCGACGACAACGACGACGCTCTTTCATCTCGGAAAGTTTCCATTTATTTCGAAAACTTTTCGTTCATCGGGAATCGAACGATTTACGGGAGAAAGGAGGAAAGGCCAGGCGATTGCCGAGCGAAAAACGTCATTTTATCGACGAAACAGGGACAGGGGAACTCTGTCAAATTTTATTTCCACGTTACGTCGGTCAACGGCGCGTGCCTCGTTACAAACCTAAAACTCGCTATTACTCGTAGAGAAGGATATAATAGTAATCGTAGCCTCTTTAAAACGGAAGAACTTTTTTCAAATTGGACCGAACCACTCGAGCTTTTTCGAGAAGCTAGGAGGACTAGGTTCGCTGGATGATAAAAGAAATTTTAAGGAAATTGAAATTTCACCATTCCCACCGGTTTCAATGTTCTCAAAATTACCTTTACACGTCGAACTAGCCAACCGATCCTTCTAGCTTCTAGCGAAAAGTCTCCAGTCGTGCAATTTTATAAAAAGTTATTCCCTTTCGAATATACGTTGATTTCACAAGGCTTTTCTTTCCCCTGACGCACAAAGAATATCGCTTCAAGTAATTAGAACAAAGCGCAAACTCGCTGATCGAGTTAAAACGGCTAGCGCCGATGCGAAAAGAAGCTCGCTATCTAACGGGTATCCGATGGTTCGCGTTTTCCATGCTGTTGCTGCGTCGCGTTACGTCACGTCGCATCGCGTCGCATCGCGTCGCATCGCGTCGCATCGCGTCGTGGGTGGTACGCTGCTAGTCGGCATTCACGTTTCAACGATGTATCTGAATTCGCTCTTCTAATTCGTCCAGCGAAACAAAAGACCGCCAATCATTTTGTTCTTTAGAACGTCCCACGCGAGAAAATCAAGTGAATTTCAGTCAGGCGAACGAGCTGCACCGGCTGTAGATCTGCCAACCACGATATTCCTATTCTCCTTACCGATCTGCGTTCTATCCGGAAATAAAATAATTTTCTCTCTAACAATTTTCCTCCTACTACTTTTGCTCTCTCTCTCTCTCTCTCTCTCTCTCTCTCTCTCTCTCTCTCTTTACGCGTGTTTTGTCCGAATTTATCGAAAAAGGAAAGAGGAAGAAAATCAGTCGAATCGGGGTACGTCCGAGAGGCGTGTGCTTTTCCAGCAATTTCGCCTCAAAGGGAGCGGCAACGCGTACGCGTACGCGTACGAACGTTACTGTTCCGACCACTTGTTCCACAAACTCGTAGACTGTCACGTCTGCCATATGAAATCCGGGTGCCCGTTACTTTGTTATTTCTACTAGCGTCGACTCGTACGATGGATTATACGAAACCGCGAACCGGCTAATTTCACCATGGGCGTGACGCTCGCGATGGATGAATTCCACGCGAGTATCGCGTATCCGGTGCAGAATTTTAGCTACGAACCAGCTCGGGAAATCTTTGCTGTGAAACGTCGGCTTCGCGAACAGAGAGCAAAAGAGAGTAAAAGAGAGAGACAGCCTGGGCGCGAAATCGTTAAAAGGCCCGAGGCGAGAAGAAACGAGCCGAGTTCATCGGTTGCGACGCCAGCTTTTTTCCGCGGCGAGGCCAATTTTTCCTCGGGTTAATCGTCCGATCGCGCGCAGCGTTTTTGGGAATCGTCCGTCAGACGCGCACTGCCATTTTCCGCCCTGAAACGTGCGTCTAGACTCGCGTTTTCGCATAAGCAGCGACACGTTTCCAAGTTTCTACGGATGATTCAGTATGCACTGTCGTGAAAAATATGAAAAACGATGAAAACGTTATGGAAAAGGGCAAGTTTTTGTCCGACGACACGTGGAGAACCTAAAGTTTCGTAAATCTTTCTCCTTGATGCCATTACTGGGCCGCTCTACGTGGCGGATTATACAACTTTCTGAACCGTTTAATTTCACTGTGCGAACATTACGCCGCGGCCCTCCTCCTCTTACTCCACCATATAATACGTTCTAATCGTGTTTCGCTGCAACAGCCGGCAAGCTTGACGACGTTGTTAAGAGAGGCAGGGCCCCGCTGGTCGATGAAACTGATTTAGATGGAACAATCGTAACGCGACTGCTGTTCGAAATCGTCGGCGAAACGAGTGGAACAATGGTCGGGTGGGTATCAGCGACAGAAGCAGAGTTTCTTTAGGGAGCGAAATCTGAAATACTCGCGATTACGTTCGTAAGACGTATTCGAGTAAATGGTTAGGTCGATCAAAATTTTTAACGATTCTGCAAACGCGTAGTATCCCAACGCCACACGGTCGATTTGTAGCAACGTTGTGCAATAATTTATCTTAGCGTTTGTTGTATAGAACGATATATACATTTGCTGTTTAGATATCATTGCTTGCTGTTAATCCGTTTTGCGAATCGACGACAAGATATACGTATAAATGTGGCAAATAGGAACGGCGGAGACTAAAAAGTCTTATATATTGCTTTTCGAAAATAAACTTAATCGGGTTACAACGTACCGTTATACGTAGCTACCATGATTATTAACAATCAAATCGTCGCAGTTTGATCTGTAGTTAAGATAAGTAAATGTCCGAATACTTTTCACCGACAGCGTATATATAATCTGCAAAGATCGCAAAACAGATATTTAAACAGATATTGGCGATATTAATATAATATAAACTAATATAATACGTCCAACTATTGAGTGGAAGTTTTACGGCAGCTTTAACGTATTCGTACCGTATAAATATCAATTTTGTATTAAATACGAGCTTGCAAAGCCTTGAATGAAAAAAACGTTATGCCTGTTTGTCGATCCGTCCCTATTCGTCTTTGCGAAGGATTAACACGTAGGATTAACACTGGGTCGCACAACGTGTACTCAACATGCACATAGAAATTTTCTCTGCGATGTACGTACTTTTACGGGCCACTGTACCCAGAATTCGGTCCCATCCGGTGGCAGACGATTTCCACGTGTCCACGTCGTCTTGCCATTGTCGCGGCAACTCGATGGAATTAAAAGTTAATTCGCCGGACTTGCCCCAGAGAGACAAGGCAGCGTACAACTTCCGATTCAACCGGATTCAATAGGAAACTAGTTGGAGTTCGATCGATCGATCGCTCCGCTCCTTCTTTTCTTTTCGTATTTGTTTCTACGATCGAGTAGACGGTGGACGGAACGTGGATGAGATGCACGATACGAGAACGTAGATGACGTTGACAAGCCGAGAACATCGGTGAGGAAGACGCGGCCGTCCAACGAAGGGGAACGTACGATAACTCGGCGATTAGTTATTAAAGAAGGGCGAAGGTGGGAAACAGAAGTAATTTCGAGCGCGTCGATTACCCCCGGCAGAATCCCTCTGGTCGCTCGCCTACGTGAAAGTCGCCCCACGGCCGAGCCCCTATAGAAACATCGTCATTGACTATCATCTATTCGAGGCCCTGTTCGCCTCGGGGTTATTTTTCGTATACTACGAGGAACTAGGCCACTGGCAACCGAGTCTTTTTATCTGCACGCCGTCCATTTTATGAATTTTATGAAAACCCGGGATGGGCACGGAGATGAAAAAGTTTCGCGGGCTTTAATGAAACTTGGGAGAAAAGTTTCGTACCCGACTCGTATATTTTTCCATCGGATACAGACACGTGTATTCGCCGCGATTTCTCCGCGCCTTGTGCGCTTTTCCTAGTCTTCGAACCCCTTTTCTCCCTTTCCTCTCTGTTTGTGCCTTCCTGCCAGGGCCGGCCACGGGGATGGCTGTACCGAGCGCGTTGTAACCGGGTGCCGGCACAACGTAGATTCACCATTGATTGATTCATTTTAGAAACTCAGAATGTATGCAGCACGATTAAACGCATCTGGTGTATCAAGTATTCGGAAAGACGAATATTTTAACGATTTTTTAATATTTTAACGGCGATAAGAAAGTCACGCGTTTAAATATCCTAATGCTCGTTCGTTCATTCGTTTCTACGATTGTCTTGTTTTAGAAACGCGAAACCGGTAAGAGTACAGAGTATTCGAAGCTTCTTTCGCGATATTCAGAATTCGCTTGTAATTTATATTTTATTAATTATAGGCTAAATTATACGTCAAGTTTTTCAGAATGTGACGTAATATTTGTAGATTTTGACGGTTCTGGGGTTGGGGCGGCCGCCCGTATCGCACGCTCGTGAATCCGCTACTGGTCGGTGACGGGGCGCGTTTGATCGATCGTCACGGATCAAGCCGAAAGCAGCTGGCCAAACCGGCTTCGACCGTGGAAAACTCTGGCTAGCGCAACGCTGGATGAAACGAGCCGAGAAACAGCGTCGATTATCATAGGGGTGTGGAGCGGGCAAGTAGAAGCAAAGGAGGAATCTATGATCGAGCTGGCTCGGTGGCTCGTTTATCGGCAGGCCCGCGACGTTTCGCAGACATAGCAATCCGGCAAATGTGCTAAACGCGCAACGTGCCGAATGGTTATACAGGGAAAATCGACGAAGCGTGACCGTCGCTGATTGCTAGGTGCAGCGGAACGTGACGGTTTATGAGAAGAGGGGGGACCATCAAGTTGGAAAATGCTGCTGCAGAATGGTTTGCGATGCTGCGTTCAGCATCGTCTCGCAGTTCTATCGAGATTTAGGTGGAGACGGGTTGTTTTCGAATTTCGATCCACCCACCGCAAATGTTCTTAGGAAAGGATATTGCTACCCCTTCTTCTCTTCCTATCAAGCACGTCCTCCGTTCGAATAAAAATTGGCCGACAGATTAGTCGTTTGCTGGAACGCATGCAGTGTCAAAGATTTACTTTCTCGGTGTATAGCTAATTAAAAGACGTAAAAGACGTAAAAAGACGTAAAAGACGTAAAAAGACGTAAAAGACGTAAAAGACGTAAAAGACGTGGTATGCGAAACAGCGTGGAATAGCGGTGGCCGATGAGCGTTTTTACGCCACTCCGTTCGAAATACCTACATACGCGTTAATCGATTCGATAATACCGCGTTCAAGTATCGTTTAAATCATCCGATTGGATGAAAAGATTAACGAGTTTTCCGATAAGCGATGGAGTCATAGCGTCGTACCATGGTGGTATCGTGCAACGGGCGAGCCATCCTATACACATCGACGGATTGCTTTCGAATTACAAACTATTACGACAGTCGCGTCTCGTTACGGTACTAACGAAATTTCAAAGAGTTTCGTGTTATTGGGTCGGTACAAGTGACCCGATGCCAATACGTCTCGTAAATTGTTTGTCTGCGCGTCGCATGCGTTGTTGCGTGTGCGAACCTTGTAACGGATTAAAAGAACGATATTCGATCGATCGTTGTTTCAACGGCAGACTCGTTGTGTTTTCGCAGCACTTTTTTCTAATTGTAAAAGAAGATTGGGAAAATGGACGAAGGAGAGATTCGTTTGCGTCGAACCAACTGCTGTAAAAGACATTCGGCAGGTTTACTAGGACCGTGCACCGACTCTCCTAACGATAAAAGAATGGTTTGCCAATATCTGACGCGCTGATTTCCAATCTAGACTCCGAGCAACGCTCTGCTCCATCTTCTTCGACAGACGATGACGTTGCGCTTCGTTTGTCGCAAAATGATGGACGAATTTCCAACCTTTTTATCGTAGGAAGAGCCGATGCGCGATCTTGCTAAACGTGCTGTTGCACACGCGGCCACAGCCGATGCCGCTGGCAGAGCAAATAAATAATTTAGCGACGTCTACCGGATCAGAAACTTTTCCACTGGCTCGATATAACGCACATAATATATTTAGGAAAGGATCCCGTAGAAAGCGTTGGGATGCTTTCGTGTGCCACTGTACGTATATCACGTTATTCTTTATTAAACACGCTTCCACCGCTTGTTTTCGCGACATCCTCCAAGGCTTCCAACACGACCAAATATCGCATGGATCCGAGTACCGCACCTTTTCCCCGTCGTATTTTCGTCCTCGCGACTAACGCTGTCCTCTGCGCTGCCTGGACAGCCGTTGAAAAATCCGTTCGATATTTTAAAACACCTTGGTCGATCACGATCGTGTAACGCGAGCGTTATACCGTTTTCCGATAAGGGACCAGTCACTCGATGATACGACCATCTGTCAATCTTTTCGTGCATGCAGTTTCGAAACTTTCATCTCGGCAAACTTCCGTCCCTCGTGGGAGAAAATTCTCAGACAACCCGTCCAAAATTCCTTTGGGCTACAACTTGGTTCGTTGTTGCGGACCGAGTGCTTCCCATAGGAATTTTCCTCGCCAACTTGAGAATTTTCAACCAACGAGCGAATGGGACTCTCCGCGCCGATTGCGTTCTCGTACTCCCTGGCCCTGTCCCTCCTACTACAATTGCACCACAAGTATTTGCACGCTTCCAAATTATGGCAAATGTTTACCTATTTACGTGCATAAAGACAGATGGATAGATACGAGCATTAACAGTAGAGGTAACGTTAACGAATGGGTCAGAAAATGCAACTGGAGCGAACGAACGAATGAGACGAGAGTGCGACAAGTACGTTACTTGTAAACTAATTGTTATTCATTTTCGTTTATTCGTTTAACCGATATAGAGAATAGATTTCGAACAAAGCTGTTTTATCGTATGGTTGCCTGTGATATTATCTTAGACGATCGTATACAGTTAATAGTTGTTGACAGAGACGATAGTCGATATTAGTTGGTTGGTAAATAAATAAAAAGACAACGATCGAAGATGAATGACGCGATAGCTTGACTGATTTGGAAATTTTACGATCCAAGTTGAGTGATTTAAAGCGTCGACTGCACCTTCCTAAGAATTTTACTTCAAGAGAGAAGCGAACCCTTTTATCCGAGCCGGACCATCTATGCGACTGCTTACGAATCGTATAAAACGACGAATGATACGACAAAATGATCGATGATTATAAAAGTTACGCCGTGTCCCGACACCTATGAATCTGTGCGTAAATCATTTTGAAAGAAGTCGATGCCTTGGGAAGATTAGGTAAAAAGATTTTTTACGTATAAAAATTATTAAGAAATTATCGGAAGCTACATAGAAAACGATCGGACAAGAGGGTTGATTTCTCCTCGAACGTGAAAGTAAAAAACCTGACGAAGGAATTACGGTTAAATTCGCAGGTAGATGTATAATCGACGGTTGCACCAAGTTTCGTGAAGATCGGTGGTGTGTATCGGTTCCCTTGTTAGGACGATCGGAACACGTGTTTCCAATCCAGTTATTTATTTCATAAATATGGAATCTGATCATTATACGTATAGGATAAATAAGATACGTTCGTTGCTTCGATTGTTTCAGTTTCGATGTAGCGGAACTTTGGATTTGATCGGAATTATAGGAAAAAGTATAGAATTAACAGGCATCGAAGTACTTACGCACGATAGCGTATACGTTGTCGATACGATTGCCGCTAACCGGTTCGTTATTTTTCTCGTTTCAGAAGGCGACTACACCTTAGATGATTCCTTTTGGAACGAAGAGACTTCCGTTGGTAAGTTGAAAAGAAAAGGCGAACGCTTCGAAAAGTTGGAACGTTTCGATCGCCTAATTACGCAACAGCCTACCGACGTACGACTATCTTGCGTCAAGTGTACGGTATTACGAGGCCGAGCCTTTGTCGCGCCACAGGTACGGAGAAAGAGAGCACGGGAACGCAAAGTTACGAGACGATCGCGTAAATACACAATGGATAGGAAGTTGTAGGTTGTAGTCAAAGTCAGTGTTCTCTTTGAAGCGCGGCACACGGCTCGGCGACGTAGAAAATTCAACGCGCTCCGAATAAGAGCCGAGATACTAATCGTGCACCGAACGGAATACTCGAATCAATGCTATCGCGTAGAAGAGCAGCGCGACAGCGTATCCGCCCTGCGTTCTCGTTAACGTTGTCGCGAGACGAAGCGTTTTTCATCGCGTAAATGCTCGTGTTTTCGAGTTAACCTACGCTTGGCCCTTTTACGAGCGAACGGCATTAGACTGGCGACGAAAATGACGCAAGAGAGAAAGAGAGAAGGACGAAAATCGAAGGACACGCGGCAAACGCACAGATTTCCTTCGAATCGCGATGAAATGTAGGCGAAGAAAGGAAAAAGGCGGAGAGATAGACCGCATTGCAGCACATCCCTCGGAAACTCGATCTGCGGTTACATCTAGTTCTCCGGACGCGCGGAATGCTTTATCGTTGAGTCAACAGCGGTGATTGGCTGGGAACACGAAACTTAAATTGGGTTAAATTTTAGACGGGAGGACGATGCGTCCAAGTATAAAATGGACGAGACGAGGGTAACCGATGTAAAATCTCTTAAAACGGCGGCCGTAGCTCCGCGTCGCGCCATCTCGTCCAGCGAGAGCCGGAGAATTTCCGCGGCACGGAATTACAGCATCGTTCGTATTTCTAGTAACACGGTTTTCTCTCCGCTGTACGAGACAACGCGATTTCTTTCGTTTCACGGAACAATTTCGTTCGGTCTTTCGATGCTGTCGGGGGGAAAGCGTCGGGAGATCTGAATTACAAAACAGGCGGCCGGTTAAAGCGTCGTACACGCTTTTCCGAAAAAAAGAAATTAATATTCATACTCGTATTTGATTAGACGCGTGGCTGACCGGTTGGAGAGTAAATGCGCATGTCGGCAAGCAAATCCGCCGAGAATTTCGTCAGCGGCACCTGCGGTAAACGATATAGCGTAGACGACTCGAGCTATTGTATCGACGTACGCGTACACGTATAAATACGCGCAGCGTTGCACGCGATATTCTACCTGTTTCTCTCTTTTGCGATCTTTTGCGAGCGTCTGCGAGTCTCCGGAATTTTCCCTCGAACGGTAGCTTCGATTTCTAGAGGACGTGCAAGGGAAATCTAAGAATGATAGGTTCCGATAGGATCGCATCGTCGTGTTATCGCGATCACGAAAACGATCGTCGCGGAATATTTCTACGAATAGCGTAGGCGCGTTACGCGAAACATTTTGAGGTTCCGTTGGCGCCGTAACGAGACGTCGTAGCATCGTGCAAGCTTGAAATCTAAAATATGCAAAATTAGTTTCAAGGATGCTTTCGAGGATTATACATCGTGGCTAATTGACGGATATAGCAAAATATACAGTATTAGAAAAAAAAGGAGAAAGAAAAAGAAAAAGAAACTGATCGTCTAAATACGTCAGTGACGTTTGCAAACTGTGAGCGTGGAGATAGTTTCGCGGGGCAGAACAAATAGAATTAAATACACGGCAATTGCACAGAAACGACGCGATAAACGGCCTGTCAACGCGACGTTCGACAAACCCATGGACGGGGCCAACTTAATCGGTCGGTAATCTCGGTTGAACGAACCGTTTCTGGAAATTCAATTTACGAGTCTAGTCGGTTGGTTCGTCAACGAGTAAACCCCTTTAAACTTTCTGGCGACCGTCCCTCGAAAAAGCCGAAATAGAACGAAACAAAACTACGCCGTCGACAGCGCGTCTTGCTAGGATGAGAATGTCTATTGGAAGTCCGTGGTTCGTTCGCCGTAGCATATGCGTCTATATGCGTATAGATCGGTCGGATCGGGCAACTTTTAAAGTTCTCTGTCGATTTGTGTCCGAGAACCGCGGTAGGTAGAGATCGGAAATTGCACGGAGAGGATTCACGCTCGTAAATACCAGTTCCGAGAAAAAAATATCAGCCCCGTCCGCCTTAACTGCCCCTTTAATCGGACTTTACGCTGGGAAACTCGAAGCTATTCCTAGCTGGAAAATGACCAGCTCCGCCGGTCTATCGTTCCGTTCGGCAACGAGATTTTACGTTTCCGATAGGTACTTTCCACCGCTATTTTGATCAATTTCGATATCCATATTGTTACTATTATTATCATAATTGTTATCGCTATTATTATTACTATTATTATTATTAGTAGTATTGTTATTGTTATTATTATTCGTCTCTACTTAATTCCATATTTTACAATAGGTACAATAGGTACGATAGGTACAGTAGGTAAAATAGGACGGAGATTTTGAGCAAAGTTCCCCGATTTTCTTATCCGATTCACCCCAAATCTCTTCTAAATGAAATTTCCGTTAGGTTTATTATAATTTATCGCATCGTATGTATTTAACTGCATTCTTCTACAAATGCAAAACGTTTTCCCTGAATGCAGCAGGTGTCCTAAATCCTAATACATACGAGTGGCAGTGTATTCGCGTACACAAAAGTTGCGAAGATATTTAATACAAGCGGGTAATATTTCGCAGAGGTTAAAATAGTATTCAAACTGTCAGTTATCCATTGTATTAATATATCTCGATATTCAGTGAGAGCATATTTAACGCTTAGTATATGTCTAAGATGCTTCGTTGTACGTATGTACGTATCCGATAAATTTATAAACCTGATTAAACAAATCTGTACTTTTTAAACATTTCAAATTTCCTAAAAACGCGTAAAAATTAATATCGTGCAATTTCTATACGTATATACATATTCTGATCGATTTCAAATTTTACCGATATGATCGTGACAGTTGTGCCTTATTAAGTGCTAATAATATTTCAAAACGTTTCGCATAAAACGTGCAATATGGACTGGACAGTCTCTATTTATCGCGAAAACGATAAAATACCAATAATCTGGAAATTACGAGCAGCGTTACAAACATAGCAAACTACGTACGACTTGCCTGTTCGAAACGGAAAGTAATCTGTTCCACGTCCATACTCGTTTAATAACTTTAATTGAATTTGACGAAAGAAGAGGGCGAGAAAACCACACACACGGACAGACAGACAGACAGACAGATAGACAGACAGAGAGAATGAAACTCTCTCTGGTTGTATTTGCAAGGAACGGTACGCGACTTAACGAGTTAGCCGGGCATGATTAGCATAACTGTTATCGCTAGAGTTACCTGCTGCTGGTTAAATTCGACGCGTAATATCTCGCTCAAATATGTACATATTTCGACGTGCTCGAACGTATTTCGTCAACAGGTGTTACGTGTGGACGCGCGTTAAACTCGTTCTTTTCTTTTGCTTCGCTTATTACGATGTTTCGAGGCAGAGGAGATAACGCGATAACGAGTAGCAAGATTCTGACAGCGAAATTCGATCAAAGAGATGGATAATTTCAATAGGGAATCGAGCGCGAAGGGGAAGACGATCGGCAAGTTATTTAACCATTTCGTCGGGAGGAAAAGACCTCGATTCGAGTGGCATGGTAATTAGTTGCTCCGTCGTTAATCGCGACAGCCGCGTAATAATTCGCTACACGGTGATGTCTACGTGTTGAAAAGGGGACGACGGTGGGAGGGAAAGGGCGCAGAAGCGTGACAAGTAAGTAATTATCCATACACTTCGTTTTGAATGGGACGGGTTAAATCGGAGCAAAGCCCGGACAGTCGATAAGAGGGTAAACTAGATACTACATGCTTCGAGGAGGCCCTCCTCCGCTGATTATCTCGACTCATTCGTAGCTCGCAGCAGCAACAGTTTATAGCGTGATGAAAAGAGATCGAAGGAAAACTCGCTTACTCGGATCCGGTTAATCGCAGCTGCTTTTCGATTTCGCCGGAGGTGAATACACAACGTTCGAACGATTCTCTTCTTCCCCGTCTTCGACTAGAAATTTGATCGATCCTCGTCCGTATCTGTAAGAAGCCGCGTAATGCCCCGTGCAGACTGACAGATAGTTTATAATTCGTATTAGACAAGTCAAATTCTCGTTTTCAAGAAAATACAGTTTAAACGTGTTTAACTAGGAACTGGCGTGGTGCGCGTGCACTTTCAAATCTATTTAATCTAATAAAAAGATTGTATTCTACGTTTTTTACTTATCTTCACAGTTTACCTATTTTACAGTTTGAACTCCTATCGATTATTTACTCTTGTACTCGCAGGCATTGGCCAAATTTAAGTACACTCGTCGAATCTTCAAAGTCGATTTTATCGTAAACGAAGCCCGAAATGAAAAAACATGGTTGCATATTTTCGACTTATTTTTTTCACGTAGAGTCGTCCTCTGTCCGATAGTAATAACGTTGCCGTTGTACACTGACGTTGTACACTGATTGCCGACGAATAATGTCGTGTGTTCGCGTCTAATTTGTCCGCAGACATTGGCTCTTGTTTTCCATTCCGATGGAAATCGAAATACAGATCGATGCTAAACCGTAAACGCGGACTGTCTCTGGATTTACATTTTGTCTACCGTTATCAGCGAACCGTTCGCGGACACACGACGTGTAAATTACCCGCCGAGATGTCTGCAGACAACTGGCTTAAGTCACGATTTCGAAATCGTTCGATACATTTCGCAGGAGGACGCGCAAAGAAGACAAATGTAACGCGTGTAACGCGACAACGAGCTATCGTAAAAAGAAGATAAGATTAGAGATACGAAGGGATGAACGGGAACTTTCGATTAAATGGGAAAATTGATTTCAGGTGAGGCCGAACGACTACTACAAGAGTATCGACAAAACCAAGAGCTAGTACAAAATATCGGGGGCCATTACTATCAGATCATCTATCCAGTACAGTTACGGCATCACGAGAAAATGGGGATATCCACGAGAGAAGTCAGCATATCCAAGGTAATTTAATTAATTGCCTGATTCTGCTGTTTTCCTAATTTCTCGGAAAGATTCGCGAGAGGCCAGAGCTGAATTTACACCCTTTCGCTTTGTACGATCACCGCGGATGATTCATCGAAAAACATTGTTCGCTGGTCGTTTTGAACGATTGTTTTGTACGAAAACAAAGTAAAAGCAATCTCTACTTCCGACGAATCGAGTTTCAAATCGAGTTGCGAAACGGCACCGTCAAGCATATGCGTATATCTTGTGTTCTGGAACGTGCGTGTGCCGTTAAAGGTACGGTTCTATACGAAAGCGTATTCCGACTGCCAGTCGGCATTTTTCGCACGCAACGAATATAAAGTCTTACTATTTTTTGCCCAATAATTAACGCATCGGCGAAATTATTTCCTGTTTCAAGTTCCGTTCGATCAACTTTCGTTAAATCCGATCAAACTTTTCTAAACAAATCTAGTAAAACGATATACGAGAATTCGTTCGCGATGATCGTTCAAAGTGAAAAGTGACAAGTGTAAATTCGGCTTAACGGCCGGAACCTAACGCCTAATTTTCTTCCGTCCGTCGGATCGACCTAAATGCTTGTTGTTGGTAACTTGAACATTTTCTCACGTTTTAGTATCCTCAAAGAGGATACGGAGAGGGTGGATATCAAAACAATAAAGGCAGAATGAGAGTAAGTGTACGGAAGTTTGTAAGACGATAATTATATACGCTTGATGAGACCGAGTTTCCTTCGATTTTGCAGACGGGCAGACATTTTCATCGGACGTCCCTCTTGATCAAGGCCTTTAATCATAAATTTCGCCTAGATTTAGAATTAAATACGTAAGTGTATCGTCGCTTGTGATTTCGGTCTCAGAATCTCATAGGGCACGCATCCGTCAACTATACCAAGAATATTTTGTGTTGCAGGCAACTTTTAGCTCCGAATCTTATGCAAAAAGACTTTTTAGCCAGCGGCGCGGAACAAAGTTTTAAACAGGTAACTAGAAACCGTTCGCCGAATTGGCACGAATGTCCAATTGAAATTGGATCGTTCGATCGAACGAATCTCACTGACATGTTTGCAGGAGATAGAGCATTGCTACTATCACGGTACCGTGAGGGATTATCCAGGAGCTAGCGCTGCTTTTCACACGTGTAACGGTGTCAGCGGTGTTATTCACTTAGGCAACGAGACATTCGTCATCCATCCGTTTTACGGCGGCGATTTATCGGTCAGTTTAATTATTCGAAGGCTCTGTATACGCGTGTGTCTACCGAAGCGCGTGTGCGTCCCGAAATCCGTGTAGTACGATGAACGCGACGACGCTTGTCTACGTACACTGCTTGGATACTTTTACTAGAGAGTAATGGCCGTTTACGTACAGGGGCAGTATGTATAAAATGGCAGAATGCCATATGTTTATAGAAGGCCACCTAGCTTCCTTCGCGCGTTCACATAAATCGCGTCGATCGCCGAATTTCGTCTTTAAATAATCGCGTCGTTGTTCGTTTAGATACGTTGGACGGTATAATATCGATACAAATTGAGAATTCCGCCGATGACCAAAATGACCAAAACGCGCTTTTACATATCTTCTTTCTTCTCTTTTTCTCTTTTTCTCTTTTTCTTTTTTTCTTTTTTTCTTTCTTTCTTTCTTTCTTTCTTTCTTTCTTTCTTTCTTTCTTCCTTCCTTTCTTTCTTTTTTCTTTTCTTTTTTTTTCTTTTTTACAGAAACGAAGGAATTTTTAAGCGAATAACTCTTGGCAGGAAGAGGTGACTTCAATTTTATGGGTATGGCACGAAACGATGGTTATATGAACGATGGTACACAGAAAAATCTAACAGAAGGTATACAGATAAACAGATAACTACACAAGTATATAGACTAGAGTTAAAAGTAAAGAAAACTTTTCGAAACGCATTTGTACCGTTGTTATTTCAAAACGAGTACTACCTTCGGAGCGGTCGTACGTACATTGTAGGCAGAGAAAATTCGATTAGCGTTCGGGAGAATGTCGTTTCCCTGGGGGAACGCGACGGGTTGTTATCCAGGGTCTTGGCGGAGCCGAGGGCAGGATACAGGGACACAGTGTGGACACAGAGGGTCCTGGCTAAACGCGAATGTTTGGCTGGATCCTGTGAAGCCGAGCAACGAGCGTTTCGAGAATGGCAAACACGACGACAGAACGCGACGCGACGCGACGCCAGGCCGCTCGATCCAGTTTCGTTAGCACGGCAGACGAAGCGAGAGGATCGAGTTAAGCCGCTATCAAGCCTGCTCGACTCGTAAACGAGTAATCGGCTGTTGCAGCGCTAAATTCTCCAACTCGCAGCCGCCTTTCGTTGTTTCTACGTTGTTGCACAGCTGTTTCTACGTACCTTGCCCGATGACGATTAGCGAGGAGAGTCGAAATCACCGAACCACAGCTAATTTCTCGATAGTTTCGATACCAACGTATCAGAGGTACGATTTGGCGATATCGGCGACACTACGTTTTCCACGTTTATAAAGAGATATAAGTTGAGCCAGATAAAACTGACAAATCATTGAAACGTAATTAAAGCTTGTTTCGAAGCTTAGACTATAGATAGTTCAATGTTTTCTTATGCTTTTCTATGTTTTCCTCGTTTATAAGATAATTAATTGTAAAGGTTCAAACATATGTATACTTATTAATTCATTACTTTCCGCTAGTACAAATACAACGAGTTGGTTATTTACCTAACAATCTGGCTCGATTGTCGCGTTCTGTGGAAATTCAGCAAGCGTCCTGATATTTATAAATCGGCTCTGGTTTTCGAAATATGGATGATTAAAGAAGATTTCCAAAGGACCAACCTCGTTCCCTGTTTGCGCTAAGAATATTCTTTAACAGCACCTTCGTAAACCGATGGATAGGGTGAGAGTTCAAGCCCGCCCATCATCGTCTAAACCATTAAAAATTAGTACGGAACCGAAGGTTGAATGCAGCAGCGTGTGTGTATCGAGGCACGAGGCGGATACCTGAAACATTTTCTTGGAACGTCCATAACTTGGAAACTGGGATATGTTCGTAAGACGTTTTTTTACTTATTTTCGTGTGTAGATTTATCCCGTGAAGTATTGCGTGCAATATTTATGAATGAAATGTATATGGGAAATTTGGACGAAAGCAACGTTGACGTTTCGTAATCGAAGATTAAGGAACAACGCGGCAGAGAGAGAGAGAGAGAGAGAGCTGAAAGGTAGCTAGGCAGACAAGCGTCGTGCGCTTGGCAGAGACGAGTTAAGTGGGGACGTTCTTCTTATATGCATGAGCTGTTCCTGCATTATTATTCATGAAGAGATCTCGAAGTATCAGCGTGGCGGGAAAAAGAAAAATAAATTGTTCGCGTCGCGAGAAAATCAGGATGCCGCGTAAGCATCCGGCTAGTCGTCGTCGTCGCCGTCGTCGTTTTCTCAGAAAAGGAGGATGGTCGAAATTATAGTCCTTCGGGCATTAAAAATTCTAATAAGGTATCGTCAAAGTACAATCATCTGTGGCAAATGTAACGAGAAAGTTGTAGAAAATATAGACGAATTTTTCGTAATCGATAGGTCGCAGCTTGTTTTAGAAGCGAGTTGTAGTATAATTAGAAACACGTGTACCGGATAGAACGTTTGCGTCGTAATACCGTGCCTCGAGTTGTCTTCGTTTCCGAGTTACGGTCATTTCAAATGGAAACGATCGTATCGTACTTTAGGTCTTATTAGAATTTTGGGTGGCTGAAGGAGCGGAAACTCGTCACCTTTTCGCCATCCCCGTTTGACGGACGACGGCATCTCGGGTCTCGCTGGAGCCCTGGTAATTCGCGCAGCCGTTGTCGATACGAATCGATTACGATTGCGAAACGAATAGGTAAAGGCAATTTGGAAAGAGATGGGCCGCATGGACGGATTCGGGACGCACGATGGTTCGGCGATTCTTTGAAACGCTGGCGCTAACGATTAACCGAGAAAAGATTGAACGCGGATAGTAGGTCATAGTCCTGGCGCAGATGCGAGAAGAAAAAGCCCGCGCCGTATAAGCCATAATCGAATAGAAGAAGAGGCGTTAAAAAAGGCGGGCAGCGAGCTGCTCGGAGAATGTTAACTATATGCAGACCTCTCTTTTAGCAGAAACATCCTCACGTTATATTTGAAGCTCGAACAAAGGCTAACAAAGGCTGCGCTAACTCGGGGAATCTTGAGTGGCGTACAAAGAACCGCCGGCAGAAGCATGTTCTGGGGCTATCGGAGACCACTTCCGATCGATACAAGAGAGACGTCCGTGAAGCAACCAAATACATCGAAACTGCCATCATTATCGATAAGGCTATGGTATGACGATTTTCTTCCACTACTCGTCCCTTTTTCCGATCCTTGAACCGATCCGATCCGATCCGATCCGATCCGATCCGATCCGATCCGATCCGATCCGAAAGATATCTCTGGCGTTTGGCGATGCGTTTCACAAAACCGAACAGAGTCCAAGGGAGTGGCAATCGCGGTCATAATCGTTGGAGGAAAACGCGCTACGTCGTTCCAACCAAGTTTCGAGGGAGCCTAGTAATAGTAAATTCGCTGGAACCTTTCGACGTGCTCGAACCCCCGCGTAACTCAACGATAATTGTCATATCGCGCGTCGCGCGTCGCGTTTCCGTAAAACGAAACGATACGATCGGCTTTAACGATGCCAATTGTCGTAAATGAAAACGTAAAATCGATCGCCAGACACCACATTCTCTTCTGCTTTACTTTACGCGGAAACATTCGTTTCCTTTCCTTGCTTCAGTTCGAGAAGAGGAACGGTAGCACCAGAGCCGAGGTCGTTCATGATGCCATCCAAGTCGCTAATATAGCGGACATGGTGAGTGCGAACCGTTTTATCGGCCCTTTGTTCAAAGGCCTTTCGAAAAACCGTATTTACGCTTTTCGAGACTTTAGATGCGACGTCCTTACGAGGCACAAAAATAAGCGGACAGATAATGGAAATAGGTATCGATCGCGTTTCCTTAAATACGAAATAATCTGTATACCGTAACGAAACAGAACATGTAATAAATAAAAGTTGACCACGGTGTCTCGAAAGTCAAGGTGCAAACGATCAGGTGGTGATTCCATGTGGAAAAATAAGTGGAAGAAGAAAGGATAAGAGGGTTTCGTTTGCGAGAAAAATTAGTTCTGCCCGTATTCGTATGACCGTGTTGCAACGTTCATGCACGTAGAACTTTGCTCGAACTTTGCTCTAATCGAATTCATGTTCATTCGTTATTGCCGTCACGAACAAAAGGAGCAAAAGTCTTTCCTTTTCGACTTATTTTTGCACGTGGAACCGCTACTCGACCGTTCTTACCATGATCTCGATTAAACTCGATTGATATCTACTTGCATCACTGATCCGGTTACTCTTGTGCCCGACCGTAAGCGTGAAAACGTGGCCTCGTAAAGAGCGAAGCACCGATTCCGTTCATTCTTTTCTCACAATGTCTTTTTGCTCTCTTTTCGCAGTATTTCCGCACGTTAAACACTAGAGTCTCCGTCATATACATCGAAACGTGGCAGGGCATGAACCAGGCAGACATCGGCGCGGGCATGGATATCAGTCTCGCTTTGCTCAATTTAAACGATTACACGATGCGAAGGATGTTCCATGTCCCTCACGATACCACTCAATTACTCACGTACGTATCGAGACGGTTCGTTCGTCAGGTAGCGTCGGATCGTTTCTGAGAAATTTCAGATGGAAAATTCATGCTTGAACACGCAGGGGCGAAACGTTCTACGGTGGAGAATCGGGGGTGGCTATACCATCGACCGTTTGCAAACAAAAATCCGTAGGAATCAGCGTCGATTTGAACACCTACGAGCCTCATCTTTTAGCCGGTACTATGGCTCACATGATCGGCCACAATATCGGCATGAGCCACGACGACGGAAGTTAGTTTCTATCAACAACTTATAGACGTAATAAAAGAAGAAAAGAATGAAGCAAAAGTAACGCAAGGCATCCTATCGTGCATAAGTATCGGACGCTTGATGCAATCCAATCGAAACATCGATTACATTTCGAAACATTTTATTTGATATTCTCAACTATACTCTTACCATAGAAGAATGGTTCTCTGTTGTTCTGTCAGAAACAAGTGAAACAGGCGCGATATACCTGCATCGATCAAGTTCCACAATTGTCTCTGATGGACAGACAGCTCTGACATTCGATCAAATCTATCGAAAATTGTATAATCTAGTTGAAAACGTATATTCCAAACGTTCCACAGATAGGGCCAAAGTCGCTTGACTCGGATGTTTCGCGATCGATAGCAGCAATTTTCGTCCACGTCCGATCATCGATTTCTCTCATTTGTACCAACTGGCGTCAACTATTCGTCGATATCTAGTAAATTTAGCCGCGTAGAAATGATTAGCTGCTTGAAATAAGATCACAGGCGGAAATTAGATTAAAGAGCTGCCGCTCCGACTGTATTTTTCTATATTTACGATCATTTGCAAGTGTCCAAATACTTATGCGCGATAACGCAGTTTGCTGATATTCGAATTGTTCGCAGGGAGCGAGTGTATCTGCCGCGAATGGCACGGATGCATCATGGCTCAATCGATCGTGGGTTTGGAAAACGTTCAGCCGTACACGTTTTCCGAGTGTAGTAAAACAGATTACATAGAGTCGTTGAGAAGCGGCAACGGCTTTTGTCTTTTGAATAAACCAAACGAGGTAAGACGAAAGACCAGGTAAGAGGATTCTAGTTGAGGCTAATTGAACGGAGGCCGAGTTTACGACGAAACGAACCGTCCCCTAAAGGGAGAATCGTTCGCTTTACGAGCGTGCAAAAGCAAATCACGAGACGCCTAACAGCTTCACCGCGAGATACTTTTTCACTGCGGTTTCAATGAAATCTCGTGAAACTTTCTCATCTCGGTTCGTTGCGCCGCAAACTAATTTCCACGATAGCGTTGTTTCGAAGAAAAAAGAACGTAAACGCGTTTCTCCTATCCTCGGGTCGACCTCCATTGACAGGTGGTGGTAAGGACGTCTTGCGGAAACAGGGTAATCGACGACGGGGAACAATGCGATTGCGGATCGATCGAGGAGTGTCACGAGCTCGATCCTTGCTGCGATCCGATCACCTGCAGACTTACCTCGGAAGCGGAATGCGCGTCCGGCCCTTGCTGCAGCGATTGCAAGGTAAAATATTTCTCGTCGCGCCCGTCACGAATCTCGAATACCATATATCGAAAATCTATATCTCTTTGGCTAAAGATGTACGTGACTGATAGCGGCGAGAAGTACGACAAACGCGTCGATAAACGCAGGCGGACGGAACGTCTGGTATATCGGTTTCTCTCGAGTCGAGTAAATAGATAGCCAGCCATTCGAATCTCACGATCGGTTTCGAAACGGTGGCACGTTTTTCAAGACTGCCAACATTCGAATCACCTCGAACAGAGTTCGACGTCCTAAAACTGTTGAAACTGCTGAAACTGCTGAAACTGCTGAAACTGCTGTTGCTAGTTACTAGCGTAAATGCGTTTTCCACGTCCCGAGCTTTCTATATTTTCTTCAAACCCTCGAGTTACAGTTAGTCACGTCGTATACGTAAGCCAGGTGCAAAGTCAATTCGATGTTTACATTGGATATGTTTTACTCTCAAGTGGACACGTATATACGTTTACCGTCTGTCCGCCGCGAAGTCGGTTTGAACGTCGAGGATCCATTCTAATCTCGAATGATTTTGGCAACGTAGTTACTGCCGCGTGGCGTCGTGTGCCGGGAGTCGACCAACGAATGCGACTTGCCGGAAGTCTGTACCGGAGAGAACGGCCAATGTCCGGCGGATGTTTACAAGAAAAACGGAAGTCCTTGCGGAAACGATGCTGGACATTGTTATAACGGTATTTGCCCGGCGTTGGATGTTCAGTGCGATCAAATCTGGGGACGCGGTGGAGTTGCCGCGGACTACGAGTGTTTCATACAATTCAATTCCAAGGGCTCGCTCAGTGGACATTGCGGCACCGATTCTTCTGGCCACTACATCAAATGCGATATAGAGTAAGTAAACCTTTTCTTTTCTTTTCTTTTCTTTTCTTTTCTTTTCAATTCGAAATGCAAGTTTTGAGTTTAGGAGCCCACCGATTCAAATGCTACGGGTAAAACCAAGCATCTTGAACGTATTTGTCGCGTTACTTTCTTCGCTTCTATCCGTAATTCGTCCCACTTATCCTAGCGCTAGCTTTTGGTCGTTACGTCGATAAACAGATTAAAGGTGTACGCGTAACTTTTACAAACGTGCATTCCTCCACTTAAAATTTGTGTTCGTCATAAAACTATCGAACGGTATAAGAAAAAGTCTGCAATTTTTTGATCCATCGCGATAAGCCTTAGCCGAAAATATAGCTTGCGATACGTGGCCTTGAAAGAATGAGAAAAGGGTAAAGAAAGAGCGAGAAAAGCAGGATAAGAAGGACAAATTTGTCAGTGGTTCAAATTAATTTGAAATATATATAATTCTCGATGGGAATGGGCGCGGAACGGTTAAACGCACTACGTTGCTACGTCAAGTATCGAGAAGGATAATTGCGATTTCCCCAATATTATTATTGCTCTTTCTGAAAAGCTCTTTCACACCGTTGACAAATTGTTTCGAGGCGAAAAATATTTCTGCCATCCGGTTAAAATGTTAATCGGTTAAATCGCGATGCTACGTAATGATACGTAATCGTAGGAACGTTCGTTGCGGGTCACTGCAGTGTCAGCGAGGTGGCAAACAGCCAATGTTGCCAGAAGCGGATCATTCGATAACCATAATCTCGATAAAGGGCGCAGAGTACGAGTGCAAGTAAGCAACCGTTAAATTTCCCATTATACTTCTATCGTAATCGGATCGTAAGAATCCTGTTGTACGTATGAATAACGTTCGCGTCGATTGTTCGCGTAAAGGTCTACGACTGGGAAGGTGGATGGAACCGAGATACCTGGCATGGGTTTGGTTCGAGATGGAACATCCTGCGGTAACCAATCGGTAAGAGAGACGATTTTCTAATTCGTAGAAGCAGCGAATTCTTCCTTTTCCCGATGTTGTTACGTTAATAGTTGCGACGGGAATTATGCCTGTTGTAAAGATCGGATTACGCAGAGTCGAATACAGTCGTACGGTGTTACACTAGCTCGTAGCTGTACACCGAGAAACGATCGATCGACATATCGATACGGCAACGTCCATGTATACTGTGTTTTCTGTTTTAGATTTGCGTGAACCAAACGTGCATAAACCTGCCCCCGAACCTAGGCAACGACAAGTGTCCTAGCAATCACAAGAATAACGAATGCTCGGGGAATGGCGTAAGCAAAACTTTTGACACTCGGCTAAACGACTAAAGTCGTTCGAGTCGACTTAAAAACCGGCCGATTGCAAATGAAATTCGCTTGTTCCCGTAGGTATGCACCAACTTGAATAAATGCTTCTGTTACGTTGGATGGAACGGACCAGATTGCTCCATACAGCAGGAAATTCCAACTTCCCCGCCAACCACGTCTAGCACCGAATCAGCTGGTAAAAATAGTTCAGGTCCTAAATTAGGGAAGAAAGAGACCCCCTACGGTAAGTTGCGATTCGTAAAACTCTAGAAGATAGAAAACCGTCGATCTCGAATTTCGAATTTCGATTTCGATTTCGATTTCGAACGAGGCGAGAAACCGTAGCTGCGACATCGATCCATTTTGCTCGAATCGCTGTTTGATTCGAATCGCTCGACCAGCCTCGGTTTCGCGTAGCTCGCGCGATCGTTTCTAGCCTGTAATCTAACGATAAGCAGACAACGGTAAATAAGAAACGAATAGAGTAAAATAATAGTAGAGATAATAAATAGTAGAGTAAGCCTAGATACGCGGCGCCGGTTACCGGCTACGGTGGATGTTTCCCCGCGTCGAGTCCCGTGATCAATCACAGTTTCCTTCTTCTCCTATCTTATATGTTATATTAAATATAATATATCAAATGTTCATCTGTTTAATACGGGGAGGAGAAGAAGAAGAAGGAAAACACGAGGCTCTTGGGTAAGAGAGAGATCGATAACAAGGATGGACGATACCTCGGGGGAATTCAACAGGCGTGATAAGCGGAACGTTCTACCGTGACCGGTAATCTTAAAAAGGCAGACATTTGTCGATCGTGTAGATGTGTTTAATTCGCGATAAGACGAAGACTCGTCCCGTATCCCGGCGGAATACCGGCTAGCCGCCTGATTATTTGGGGCCATACCATCAGCTGTGCACATAAAATTCAATGCGTTTACTTCGATTACACTTTTTCACTTTTGATTCACGAACCGTGCATATCCGTAACCTCCCTCTCTCTCTCGAGAGAGAGAGAGAAAAGAACGATCGCAGATGCCAACTCTACACGCACGTCGTCACGGCGATTCTTATCGGGCAATACACCGCCCGCTTCCTTTACCAACGATGCAACGAGCCTTCTCACTGTTTTACGGTGAAACGGATTACCAGCTGTTCGCGCGAAACTCTATCTTCCGATGATCCTCGAATCGAACGCAATCTGTGACGTTCCAATCGAATCGTTAGGCTGGAAATTCGAATTCACTTTGCTGTTAACGCGAGTATACGTAATCGTTGTTGTTGTTGCTTGTTCGAGTTGCAAGTTTACGCAGACCGATATCGTACGGGCGCAGTTTACGATTAAACGGAGAGGGAGGAAAATAAGAGGAAACGAAGAAAATTGTTCTTGGAACAAATTCTCTTCATTTCGTAGCGTTATTCTCTCACTTGCATAGAAGTTAATCTTTTCCGGACCAACCGATCTCCTCGCAACTTGCTTTTACCACGAGATAAACGAGTTTCGAATGTTTGAAAAGATCGTGCGAGATGCGAAACACGCGATGTACCTTTCTGATACGCGCAGATTACAAAATGTGATGGTCGTTTCAGAAACAACTAACAACACTCTTAGCACCGGAATGATGGTATTAATCCTGGTGGGTGTGGTCAAAGGAGTCTTCATTTGTTTTGCGCTAATGGCCGTTTGCTACAGGTACAGTAGCAAAATAAAGTTGTTGAGTGGGTTCGACCAACGCCTGTCATTGTCAAGTAATTCCGTGGCTAGCTGGATGATGAGGCATCGCACGCGGCCGTCAAATTGCTCTCGTAATATTGATTCATCTTAGCCTATTTACTCGATGTTTATTCATATACATATATTTATCTATATATGTATATATACATATACCGATGTTTTTTTCGATGGTGTGCTCTGAATGTGCTCGTGCTCGCATAGCGCGTATGAATGATCACTACGATCGTGACTATGCTGCACGAGCGAGGGATCTACGTTTCTACTTGGTGTCGCATACCAAGGGACGAAAGCAAAAGTTGTTGCGTAAACCGTGCGTCAGGGATGCGCTTGTTCCAGCGTCTACAGTCTACGGTCTACAGTCTACAGTCTACAGTCTACAGTCTACAGTCTGCAGTCTAATTGAATTTAACTGGATTTGTTAAATATCCGGTTGAATAGTCGCTTTAGTGCAAAGTGTAATATGGCAAACAGAGCCGTAAACGTGTACGAACGTGTCACGGAAATTTTATATTTCATATATTTTATATTTTATATTATAGAGAATAAACGAGGGTAAAGAGAAAAGAAGAACGATAGAAGACGAGTAACAGAGATGAGAAACGCAAGTCAAAGTTAAAGAAAGTTAAAGATTCCAGGTTTCATCGTGGTAAAAAAAAGATCATTGGCGTTTGTGGCGGGACGGGCTGCGGTGTTAAAATTAACAAGTGGCGAATACGAATACGAATATGGGAGGGGATATCGGAAGCGGATAACGGATAATCTTGGAAAGAAAACGTTGTTGTCACTTTTTCTAACAAGTTGTAATTGTAAGAGTGGTTGGATGTCGGAGCGAGGTGATACACGATGTCAGCATCGGAGATGCATGTACGTTCATGGTCTAGACTCGATTAAACTCGATAGATTAGCCCATCTTGTGATAATGAATAATGGTGAATTGCCTGTGATCGTGGTTGAAAAAATGACAGACGGAAGATAATGTGTATCTCTATTCTAAGAAATTACCATATAGAGAGAGAGAGAGAGCATGTTATACGATTCGTCCCTTGGGGTGCGATATCCGATACACGATCCATTACAACGCCAATGTGCCAGCTGCTTGTATGCCCTATAAAAGCATGAATAAGGCTGATTAGCGAAGAAACGAACGTCGTCCCCTCGGACAGTCTGAAATCGGAAAGCAACCGTTAACGACAAAATTTTCAACTGGCGTATGTACCAGCCAGACGACTATTTGATCGCGACAACTCCACGTGATATCGTGTCTTCGTCGATGTCAATGTGAATGTGAATCGGAAAAGTATTACAGTTAACAACGAATCGTCCGACCCGAACGTAAAAGACACGAGAGAAAGGATCGCGGTCATCTCTAAACTAAGATAGATAGAGAGATACTAAACGCGAAGGTGGATCGAAGCGAGAAAAGAGGCGCTAGGTACTCTAGAACTAGAGAAAGAGGAAAAGAACTGGTTCGCATCTATTTGTACTCGTATCGCGAGATGCCGCGTCGATGTCGCGTCGATGCCGCGTCGATGCCGCGTCGATGTCGCGTCGATGTCGCGTCGATGATGCGTCGATGATGCGTCGATGGTGCGTGTACCACGCGAATGGTGTGCGTACAACAAACTACGTCCATGTATATGTATATGTGCTGATTCTGGCTTCTCTGTTTCTTGTCTGTTTCTGTCTGTCACTGCCATCTCTGTCTGTCTGCATGCTGTGGGACGCTCGGATACCAAAATATATCATCTGTATACCGCGCGCTGCGCGAACAATGGTACTCGATCTTGATATCGTGTCGGATATCGACGATGTTTGACACGTGACGACCAACGACCATGCAAATCTAACGATGTAACTAACTAACACGTCTGATCGTCACAGAGAACTACCACGGCTCTAACACTGTATTTTTAGTTGGTGTGCTCATGTCGGTGGTAGGGGGTGTTTTCATAGTATTTGCTCTGATGGCTCTCTGCTACAGGTCAGTCGTAGTACATAAAAACTACTCCCTCTGTCTCAGGTTAGTGTGCAGAAACATACACGTAGAAATTCTTTTGTATGCGTATATATATATATATATATATGTACGTATATATATGTATGTATGTATATATATGCACATATATATGTATGTCATTTTATTTTTCTTTTTTTTACGATCCACACGTCGTACATATATATTTACATGTATATCTTTTAGAGTCCGTATTATATTACCGTCTTTCTCTTTTACTATTTCCGCTTACTCTTCTTTTCGTACACTCTTTACTTTCTTTCCTTTTCTCTCTCTCTCTTTCTCTCTCTCTCTCTCTCTCTCTCTCTCTCTCTCTCTCTCTCTCTCTCTCTCTCTCTCTCTCTCTCTCTCTCTCACACTGTTTCTTTCTTTTTGTCTCGATGTATCTTCTTTTATCGTGCCGATCAAACGCTCTGCATAATCTGCGCCGCAATGAGTCGCAACGTATCGCTCCGTATCGCTCCGTATACCAGATACACGCCACGCTTGTGCGACCGTGCAAAGATTTATACTCGTTGCAACGAACAGAGACAACACCGAACCGAACCAAACCGAACCGAACAGAACAGATAACGAAACGCGTGCCACGCGTTTTCGCGAGGAACCGTCCTATACCATTTGCCGAGCAGGAAATGCGCCATCGATCGCGCGTCTATAGCACGCGTACCGTACCTGATCGTTGCTACGATTATGCTAACGATAAGCAGCTTAAGCGATTGCCGGAAAATTCGCATTTGCCGCGAACCATTTAGGTTGGTTCCGAATCGCTTTCGCAAAATTGGCTACTCGACGTATATCTATACGTATACGTATACGTATACGTATAAGTAACTAGAGGCTTCTGTAACCGTGTGTTCGTAACCATTAACTGATATCCTTAACGGCTCGTGCAACAAGGAACGATCGTTTCGATCGATAGAAGGAAGGACGAGACGAGACGAGACGAGACGAGACGAGACGAGACGAGACGAGACGAGACGAGACGAGACGAGACGAGACAAGACGAGACGAGACGAGACGAGACGAGACGAGACGAGACGAGACGAGACGAGACGAGACGAGACGAGACGAGACGAGACGAGACGAGACGAGACGAGACGAGACGAGACCAGACGAGACCAGACGAGACGAGACGAGAGACCGAATGATCCGAACGTGTTGGTATCGGTTAAAGGTTGCCGCGTTAGAGCGGGGTGATGGCGATCGACCAAAGTGCTACTTCCTTGTTTTGGCGACAATGCTGAGCAAAGTATGTTCAGCCCCGTGGAACGCACGCGTGTGTTACAAAGCTTAGCTCGATACTTTGTCTCGAGACACTTTGCCCGTCTGTCTGTCTACTGCGTTATCGTTTGATTTTGAGTATTTGGTTGACGGGTCCACTGCCAGCGGAGGACGAACTCGCACGAGTGGCCGCGAGGCCAGCTGCCGGTGTACCATTCGACTGGTTATCTGTTTTTTCGTTCTAATGCATGCGACCACGGCTCCCTGTACAAGCCCGTAGACGCGCCCGCTTCGCTAGCGTCAACCATTTCATTGCGAAAAAAAGATATTACGGATTAAACGTATATCCAGCCTCGGCCCGTTACGTTTAGACGCTACGTTAGACTTTAACGCGGCGCTCAACATTTATATACGTTTTAATATATGAGCGTTTATATACGTTTAAACCGGGAACGTGTGTACATAATTATGGTAGAATATCGCGAGCACGCACTCGGCCAATTATATCTTGAAAGGGAGTCGACTACAATTCCTTTTCGTTCGGTCAACGCATTTCAAAACGTCATTGAACGCGCTACGATCGATGATCCTCGTGCAAGAATCACGACGAAAGGAACGAAGGAACGAAGAAATTCGTTCAAAGTCACCCTCCCGTAGTTTGCATGCGCTTCCTAATCGTTCTTTGTGGTTACCACGATCGCGAGCCTCGCATTCTCGTAATCGGCCAATTTCCCGCAGAAGGAAGAGCACCGTCCAGAAGTACGAGCAACCGTACGTGAAGAAACCGCCGCAGAGGAGTTACATGGTTTCCGGAAACGCCGGAAACCATCATCCGGGACACGCCGTCCTGGACAACGTCCACGACAAGATCCTCAACTTCAGCAGTATGCCTAATTCCAGGTATGACGATCGTTTCGTTGCCTACCTAGCTAACACAGTCGGGCTAGAGATTGACGCTCGAGCGTTTCACGCGTTTTCTCGTTACGTTTCTCCGGACACGATCGATTCTAGACTCGATCGCGCATTTACTTTCGACCCGATCACCGGCTGATCTTTCGAACGACGCAATTTATAAAATATATAGGCGGCAGCTCTACTATCGCCCTTCGGTCAAATTTATATACCTGTTTCTCGGTTTCCCCTATCGTTCTTCGTCGTCAGCCTGCTCGCAAACTATAATAGCAATAACGATGATGATAATAGTAACAACAACAACAACAACAACAACAACAACAACAACAACAACAATAATAATAATAATAATATTAATAGTAATAGTAATAATTATAATAATAATAATAATAATAATAACGACAAAGCGAGAAGCGGCGAAACGAGAAACAGGCTGATCCCAATGATCCTAAGCTAACACGAGTGAAACTTTGGAAATGATCAGAGTACGTGTTCGAGTACGCTTTTAAGAGATAATCTAGGGAAGACCCCTGCAACTAGTGTTAAAAAGGATCCATCAACGATCGCCAAAGACACATCTCGCTTCTACTTATACATTGGTTTTCCATTAATGTTTTTGCGTCACACGAATTCACGTCACACGGCATTCATTCGACATTTACAAAATCATTCGACGGGGATTCGGTTCGCGCTGCTTTTCATAGACGCAAAAGAATTTTCACCGAGTTCTCGAGAGACACTGTTTCATACGCGACCGCGTTCCATATGTCGTGACTCTCGCGACGAGCCATCTTCTCTGTCGTTCCACTCGGCGCGACGTTCCGAGTTCATCTTGTTTCCTCGAAGCGGCAAGAAGTTGCTTTAACATCGTACGCTGAAAGAGATCGAACATGTTTTCCGCAAAATTTGCTCGGAAATTTTCGCTTCGCCGTAGAAACAAGTCGGGATATATTCGCGCCACGTTACAGCAAGGTAGCCAAATACGGAGTACCATTTTATTCTCCAAATGTCATTCGCGCCGAACAGTATTTAAAAGTATTTCTCGGCCGGAATATCGCAACAAAAGTTCTTGACGAAGTAAACACACGGAGCGTATTCAGCTAGTGTATCCTGTAGCGTACTATTCCATATTTGGTCACTTTGTTCTATGCGCTGTGCAACGAATTTCCAATCGAACGTGCCTTATCCTTCGATGTCGTGGTTCGGAGTCGACGATCTTGGAAAAATTCATCATTCTCGTTCGATTTCTCGTAACCCGGTTCTCTACCGCGCGATCATGCGTGTCGCGCAACGTCGCTCGAGGAAGATCAAAGGAAAACTCGACGCGAACGAAAACGAAGACGACTCGTCGACGATGAGAAATCGAGAACGCCGACACCGTCGACTACGCGATATCTAGCACACCTTTAACCCTTTGTGGTCGTGCATAAGCCGGGTGTTCCATCTCGCAACTTTGGTCGAGAATTCTACTATCTTTCTTCTGTTTCACCTCTCTCTCTACCTCTACCTCTACCTCTACCTCTACCTCCCTCCCTCCCAGTCTGCCTCTTTCCCTCCCTGTCTGCTCTTAGAAATCGACGACGATAGCAAAAAAAAAAAAAAAAAAAAAAATAGTTTTTCGATTGCTCGTTTGTTGGCAAAATCGTGACGAATCCGACCGCAAGGGGTTAAATTCGTGGTGAAATACCCGCGGCATGCCTATATTAGTATATTTCTAGCCGCGGCGAGACCCAGCGCGTGGTGTTTCGACCCCCGAATAGCGTCGCCACCGCAGACGGGCCAAGAGTCAAGTAAGTCTCATGTGTCTCGCCGTTATGTCACCATATAGTTGATCGATGATCTCAAGACTCGAACACGCTAGTCGTCGAAAACGTGACAGGCCAGCTTCTAGAAAGAATTCAAAGGGCTCCCGCTCAAATACAAATGCGACCGCAAAGTCTGCGATCTTGGAAACTTCTGCTTCGCTGGCCTGACTCGTTTTACCTTATCGAAGCGAGCAGAGATGCTCGGCTCGCGGAATGAACCGCAAACGTTGCTACATCCGCACGGATAAAGATATCGCTCACGAGCGTCAACTTGCGTCGAGCTCGTTCAGCTGAATATCTTTCGCGTGCAGAGGCAAACACATCTACATACACACATCTACATCATACGCACACCCATACACGTACATACCTGTGTACACAGAGATAGACAGTGGCTCGAAAAAGTATTCGTACACGTACCATAGAAAACTGTTACAGTTATACCGTGCGCGTTGTATAAAGCATATCGAAATTTTATTGGCACTGTAACGAGACGCAGCTGCCATGTTTCTGTCAACTTCTGGTAATTAACCGATCCATACGCGTCTGATTGGTATAAAAGAATCCAAATTTGTGATAACGCGATGAAAATTCTACTTGGAAAACAACAAACGAATATTCGATTCTTTCGAATCCTAACTCGGCACGATAATTTAATTAGACTTTATAAACTTTGAATTACAATTTCCTTGGTTTTTCAACTAGTAGAGAGAGAGAGAGAGAGAGAGAGAGAGAGAGAGGGAGAGAACAGTTAAGAATTACAGCCACGATATACGCACATATGTATGTATGTAAATGTTGCAAGACATACCGTATATTGTAGTAAACTCGTACTTAGAAAAACGTTGGTATACAGTGTAAGCAATCGGTTATTATTAGATCAATTGAAATGTTAAAGACGGTCCCGCTCGATACCGAGACCTATTAGGTCTTAATTTTTTTTTTTTTTTTTTTTTTTTTTTTTTTTTTTTTTTTTTTTTTTTTTTTTTTTTTTTTTTAGTATTACTTATTAGTATCACGGACGATTGCCTATTTAAATACTTTTCTAATATCTAGGAAATATACACGAGCTGTTTCTCAGAATCTAACAAAGATATCTATATAACTAAGCGACGCAGCAAGTCTAATACATCTTTCCAAGGCGAGCTTTCGAGTAAAAATGGAAGATTTTTATAAATGGAAGATGGTGCTAATTTTATTTACCATTCGGATACCACTTACAAAACTGAATCACATTTACTTCAACTATTTTCCTTTTTATCGTACATAGTTATGCCCCCTTTTTCTCCCCTGCTCCGTTTTGCCATCGAATTATAGCGAGAACCAAGTTTCGTATCAGTTTCTGAGAGAACTGGTCGTAACGCTTCGTTTGTACTAGTCTGTACATACTTGTATCGAACGTCTCGCAACTTTTCGATACGTTTTCAGAGTCGTTCAAAATTTGTCCGATTATATAATTACGATAGTCGGGTATTAGTTGGATCTGGATAGTTGCCATAATAGTGGTAATGAAATTTTTTAACGTTTCGTATAACACACGTAATATATGCGGAAAAAAGTGTACGAATGTTTTCGCGAGCCATTCTACACTGCACATGCGTGCAGAGATACACTGTGATAGTACACGATACGTAAGATGGATTTGTGAACGTGACATTGTTTAACAGCACTGATTAGGAATGCAGTAGTAGCGATACATTTTGTACAATTATTGAAAAAGCAAACACAAAGAGACGATGAAGGGACTGTCTTTTCGTTTGTCGGATGTATTTTGTTCTTTCCGTTTACCTTTAGATTTTCGGTTGAAAAAAGATGTTTTGATATCGCATAACGGCACGATGCATTTGGCCCAGATTTTCTACAACGTTCAAGGTGGGCATCTTTCGATTTCTTTCTACCAACGATTTTAAGTAGATCAAGCTCGTGTTTGTTCGCTCATCTGTCCAACGTAGGAACTCGTATACAAAGGCCACTCGACTTTTCGCAAACTTTCCGTTCCGTTATATTTGTCCCGGTAGCTGGTACTATACGGTATAATATTTCGTTGGAAACAGTGGGAAATCTAGTTCTAACGCGATTGCATATTAATTCTAACGTGTGTGACACGCTTCTGATTTCAGCAAGCCTAATTCATCGTCTGCTCTAACGTATCTCTCGACACGCACGTTGTGGTCGATTCGAGTAGAAAAGAGTAAAGTGCATGCACAGAATATTACACGCCATGTCTTCTCATCTTTGCACTGCATGCTTTTTCCTTTCGAATGCGCCGCACAATCATCGACTTTCATTACGAGTTCGCTAGAACGACTAATTCTTTGCAATTACAGATCACAGAACATATACCTACTTGATACACCGAGCATGCTTCGGTCGTTACTTTTTAGCATTCGCATAGTTTAACGTAGAACGCCCCGACCGCAGCTGTGTAATCGTTTGGAAAAAAAAAAGAAAAAAAAAAAAAAAAAAAAAAAAAAAAGAAAAGAACGAGAAATACATACTTTTGTCACGTGTTTTGCGAGCAAAGGATCAAACGTAGAATTTTCTAATACACCGTTCGCTTCAAGCATGCCTGGATTCGATGAGCCTATAAAATAAACTATGAACAAAGGGCAAGCAGATTCATTTCGGACGAAAAAGGAAAAGATACGCGTGTACATTTTGTCAAAATTCTCCGCGTTTAACCAGAGTCAAAGGAAAAGACACGATGTCGTGTTCGCGTTCGTGTCGCGTTTTAATCGACAGCTCGATTAAAAGTGAGGCACAAACACGAACGTGACCCTAACTACGAGACTGCACCGGTTTAAAGAGAGCCTTTCGCGAGTGCGACGAAATAGGTGGTTTCTGCGAGGCAGAAAATGATCACGTCGTATCGAAGACTCGACGTTCAAAGGTGTGCGATTCGAAATTTCGGACTCGATAACGAAATTCCGATTTTTCATCCGTAATTTCGACGTAATAACGAAAGAACGCGATAATAAGTGTAAACATACGTATTGAAATACACCGAGCCTATGAACGTTTCGTCTTCTCCGATTAGCTCGAATCGGATTCATCGAATAGATACAGCGAGATCAAATGTTCTTTCACGTCGACATTTTCAGGGAGCATAAATCGCAGGTGAAGAAGCCCGGTATAAGCGAGGAGGAGGGAGATATGGGAGCGGACGAAGTTGTCTCTTTCATCGATCTGCAGCAGAACAATCTTCCACAGTTTCGTGGGAAGGGAATTTTAAAGAAACACGGTAGTTACGGTATTGCGATGATCGATAGTCGTGCAACCGAGTAAACTAATAGCCGAAACGTAAAGGGCAGATGCAACGAGCTCGAACCGATGAAATTACTGATACAACGTTTCTAAAGAATTTCTAAAAATGCCTACGATTCGGCTGTACTCGAACGCGCAAACTGATAGAGCTGGTTGCATCGACCGTTTACGTACGATGCAAATACACCTAAGACGATACGTACAAAGGGTAAAAATTAACGAAATGGACGAAAATCGAGCAGGTGTGGGAGGAGGAGCGGTAGCTAACGTGGAGCGTACGTTGGATCAACTGAACGGTTATCACGAGCACATCATCGAGGCACTGAGAATGGCGGCGAATCAACGAGAAACATCGGGAACGACATCGACTGGCGGAAATCCGATGGACGACGAAGCTCTGACGGAACCACTTACGGAAATGCTAACGGAACCTCTGCAAGATTGCTATCCCACGGATTCCTATCGCAAAGACATCATAAAGCATATCGACAACCAGGCGGACGAGGAGTACGAGGAGCACATGCCGACTTGCGGTATAATTCGCATACGCACTTTAGAAGACCTAATCAAGCAGCTGGAGCGTCACACGACTAGAAACAGAAGTCCGAGCGGTTCCGAGGACATGCGCATGTCCGAAAGCGAGGCTGATCGTCCCTACAGAAAAGATTCGTCCGTTTGTAGCGAGTCCTCCCAAGGGTAAGAACTAACGCGAAATACGCGCTTCGCCATGCTTTACGTTCTCATCTCGACGTTTTCGTCGCTTCTACTAGCATTACGTGTCATTCGATCCGATCGGTACACACTTCTTTCACGAAGCTTTCACCGCGATCGCGACCGAATTGTTTTCAACTTGGTCGCCAAACCGTTTACGACTATATCGCATAAAATCTCTCGTACTTGAGGAAATTTCAACGTACATAGCTGCAAAGCTTGGAACAGCTAAATACGTGTATACGTACTTACTCGCGAGTACTATGTACTAAGAAAAACAAAACAAAACAAAAAAAAAAAAAAAAAAAAAAAAAAAAAAAAAAAAAAAAAAAAAAAAAAAAAAAAAAAAAAAGAAAAGGAGAGGGAAAAAAACGGATAAATCGGCTATTCCGTAGTTGTAGCTATCGGTCTGATATAAGCGACACAGACACGCGCACACACGCGCGTGGCAAGATAAGTATAGCTTCACGGTGCTACTTTCATCTCTTCATCTACTCGTCGTCAACGTAACATGATCGGTATAACACGTCTCACACGCTAGCACCTCCCGTCGCATCTACTTACTTACTTACTCGCTCACTCACTCACTCACTCACTCACTCACTCACTCACTCACTCACTCACTCACTCACTCACTCACTCACTCACTCACTCACTCACTCACTTACTCACTTACCAATATTTTTATCAATGCGTCGTTGCTTACTTTTTTCTTCTCTCGCCAATACGTATTTTTGCTTCCTAACTTTGCGCATATTACAGCATATTACAGCATATTACAGCATATTACAGCTATCAGACAAACGTAACAAGCGTCTGGATATAGTAGCATTAGCGTAGTTATACGTTACAGGCAAACGCGCGATCACACGGATAATTGGTAAAATCTCGGCGACGTTGACTTGCATCGCCGACCACGTGCAGCTTTCACGAATTTTACATGCAGAGTCTGTTTATACCGTGTCCCTCTCGTGTTACTTCAGTTATTTATGGGATATTTCGAAGCAACTTGAACACGCATTTCTCGATTCGGCTCGATTAGAGCTGTAGGGCCCTCAGACCATCGATACACGAACGGATATCGTCGATATTTCAGGCCTTTTAACGGTTATTATACGTGTAAATTGTCGCACTAGGTCGATCGTAATGGGTACGCGTTTTTTTTTTTCGGAAAAGAACGGATGTATCCGTCGATTTCTATCCGTGGGATTTATCTAATCAATGACCCTTTGCCATCTTTCTAACAACTTATATGTCCTCTTTTTTTTTTTCTTTTATAAATATATATATATATATGTCGGGTCGTCATCGAGACTAGGATTAGGGGCGTGTAACGAATCTTCACGAGAATTATTCATTGTCGTCACAATCGATAATGTTTATTAACACAGTACGAATAGTACACGATTGACAAGTGGTCGCGGTAGTAGACGTTAACAGCAATGGCCTTGGGTTCGATAACGAATCCGCGGTCAACGGGATAACAAACGTACTGAACTTCAAAGTCCAAATCGGGCTCGTTGTACTTGCCCGTAATACAAGGATGACTTGTTTAACTCTTTGTGGTAACGCAAAGTATTCGCTGATCGAAAAGTATGAGATAACTTTCTAACGAGGTCTCACGAAAGAGAATGACTTTTCGTCACGGCGACGCTGCAAAGGAAAACTATGACGGGTGTGTCTAAGGGCACGAGATCATCGGATTCGTCGAAGAAAGTCTCCGCTCGCAAAGCGGTCGATTTTTATGTTGGTGGTTAGAAAAGGATGCTAGCCGCCGTTGAGAGAAAGCCGCGAACTGAAGCGTCGTACGTGAAAAAGCAAAGTCCTCTTATCTTGCCGCCGTAGGTGATAGATTTACGGACTGTTAGGATAAAGACTGTTTGTCCGATTGAAGGACATTAGGTAACTAAATCCTAAGGTCTATTAGCGGCTCCTCGGGCTGACTAAACTGCGGAGATGTATCGGCATCTGGCAATTGTCTTGCCCGAAGAGTAAAGTCTGCGTGTGGCCGAGCCACGGGACAGAGACCTTTGGAATGTTTACTATTGAGTGTCGCTACGATATTTCTTTGTAAGAAGAGTTATACGGTTATTCTATACCTCTGTTAGATAAAACGTTCATCCCGTGATCGCGGCTACGTTCGACGACTGGGTTGTCGCCTCGAGCCCAAGCTCATTGTCTCAAGTTTCGGACTATTATATTTGGGTTAGGTTATAAAGTTGCAGTATTAGAGACTTTCCACGGGATTTCAAAGGGAAGGCCCGTTCGTCTTTTTTATCGAAAACTTCGGATAAATGTAAATGTACTTCTTCCGTACTTTCAATCCACTTTTGAATGGTTTATTAATAGCAACTTTGGCACAAACGCTACGAATCTGTTTTCCAATCTCTTCCGTATTTGTTTGCTTTCGGAAATGAGAAACGATATGCACTTTACTCCATCAAGACCGAAAGGAGAGTGACCGAAGATACGGATCGACAGTGTTAAAGATATAACGCTTCTCGAACTGCGTATCGCGGCTAACGCAAATTATGTATTTTGGTCGAAAAGCTACTTCCCTCGTCGATCGAAACGGAACTTATTATTCTTAATCGTGCTGTCGCGACATACATGAACATAAGAAGAAAAATAATAAGAATAAGAAAGTGTTGAAATGCCTCTTTACACGTACAATAATATCGAGAACCTTGAGATATTGGCAATATAAATATGTCTATCGATCGTTTTCTGTGATCTGTATGAGGGACCTCTTTGGTATTAGGCAAACGTACGCAATTCGCGTGACGATCGGACAAATATAGAAACAAAAACGAAAATAGAGAAATAGAAAAGAACACGCGCGTGAACGAAAACTGAAAAAAAAAAAGAAAAAAAAAAGAAAAGAAAAAATGTGATACACTTGTCAAGGAACTGATCCGATTTCCTACGTAGAAGCAGAAGATGTAGCCGCGGCCGTGACGATACCTACGGTAGATATTGTCAACCATCGTCTCGAAGTCCTTACGGCACCCATCAGCACACTCAACACTCCCATCAAATGTACAAGGAGGAGGGTATTTATGCAACTGCCGATCCTGACAGAGGCTCGAATACTAGGGGTGAAACGCCCGATAGCGAAAGGTATCGCAGACTTTTTCAATACGAACACGGGCTTGGTAGCTTGACGTTCGGTAAAGAGATCTGTGCAAATCCCCCTGGCATTCCTACGAGAGTTCCCCCGAACGCGTTCCGCGGTTAGCGTTGGGAATCCAAGTTCCAGCGTATACAGGTGCACACGCTACCGTGCATAAGTATTTGAACACTTTGCGCGATAATATCGAAAGACTGATATTTTTCTCAACATTACGATAGAAGAGAGTTACGTTCCTCTACTGTTGATTCTCTGCTTAATACTCTGCTTGTTCCTATAAATGGGTTCCCATAAATCGATACCGAAACAAGCGATATACCTAGTATATTTGATAAATAGCTGACACGCGATCAAATCTATAGAAATTCTTAGAGTTCCAAGATCTCAACGTCCCACGGATACGTTTAAAGTCGCTCAACTTTTTTTATTTATGCTAATTAACACCAACCATCGTTTTTATTAATATCTACTAACTGTATATGGTTGCCTGAGATGAGATAAAAAACAAATGAAAGATTTACGATTAAATAAATGAAACAGCTTTACTTCGAGTATTATATATTCGTATTTTATATTTTATATTTTATATTTTATATTTTATATTTACAATAATTTGCAACTGTTCAAATACTTATGCACGGTAATGTGCACACATAGACAGACTGTGATCGCACGCTCAAAGTATCCGAACACTGGCTTATTTTTCGGCAGATGTATTTCAATCGCGAAATCATGGACGAATTAAACTGCGACGATTTTATCCTTTATAACCATCGTATACTATTCGTATATAATCTACGTATAGCGACATATTATAACTCGGTTTAATCGATTTTTGAAAATCAATATGCGTTATTAAGTGCTGACGTTTGTTTCAAGTTTTGACCCTTATACAATTTTTCTGCTGCTTCGCCAACTATTTACCTTTAGATCTTTTTAATTTTGCAATAATAAGTCGGATAGAAAGATTACAAGCGTTGCTTCGAATCGATCAAAGTGTCCGGTTACTTATGAACGGTAGTACGTATAATTCCCATTGCCACGATGAACGCGCATTCAGATAAGGATTGGTGCATGCCCGAGTGAAAGCTACTCGCCGAAATTGCTCGATGGGTTTACGAATTTACGGTTTTACGGATCGAATAGAAATCCCAAACTTCGACCAAAGAAACCTCAACGTCCGACGATCGAAACGGAATATAAATAGACTCGGCATACTTCCGGGCTTTTACATCTCTACATACGTATAACGAGAGTTGCAAGTCCGTTTTCAGTCAGCTACTATTTACTTGTTCGCTGTACCAGTTACTGAATGAGCACGATCCAAAGGACCAACCACGGTATAAAAGTATATAAAAACATACAGGTATCCCGAAGCTGATGAGAAATTGTACCGTTGCCTCCAAAGTTTCCACATGACTGGGGGAAAATAAGATACGATCGGATTCGACAAAATTCAACACACCAACCTTCGCATGCTAATTTATCCTTTTAGTTGCTTGTGTGCAATGCGCTGTGAATGTGCTGCAAATTACGTACGAGACGTCTGTTGTTTCTATTTATACTCGCGAATGGCCAGAAACCCGAGTTAAGTTGTTGCAAGCATTCTTTGCGTATATCCGTGGCAAAGTGACGATAGTGGAAACTTGCGAGTCACGAGCGATACTCGACGAGCCTAGAAGCGACTCTCTCTTCTTTTCCGCAATGAATCTCTTTAAAAAGCAACGTCTACGTTTACACGACAGGCGGTTATCTGCGGTTCAAGACGCGCTAGAACGACGCCGCACTTATCCTTATCTGAAGATTTCCTTCCTCGTCGATCGATCATCACCTTTACGCTTTAATCGTACGACAAAGCTACCAAACGATACTTCAATTACCTCTGTATTCTATATATCTATGTGTATGTAAATACTTTTCACGTGCAACTGTTGGTAGCCGCAACTGCAAGGCTTCGCACGTGCGCAATAGCTGGAGAAAGCTTACTCTTTACGCAACACATGTGTGCGTGTACGCACGCGTTATCCTCCCACGCAGCGCATGAAAACAGTTCTAATATCGTTTCCCGAACAAATTTTTTTTAAGTAATTCATAAAAATAAAGTTTTAAAGATTAAAATATTGAATAACTTAATTGGAATGTCTGATACATGTTAACATTTTCAGAAAAAAATTGGGAATTTGACAGAACAGGGGAATTGATAAAAACCGATATGGAGCCGATATAATATTGAAGAACTGAAAGCGAAAGCGAAAGCGAAAGCGAAAGCGAAAGCGAAACCGAAACCGAAACCGAAACCGATATGTGCAAGAACTCTTATATCCATAAAACAGATACAATTCGATCCCCGTAACTGTTTCGCTCAGAACCGATATACAATGAGGGAGAAAAGTGTTCGTGCAGTTATAAACGTGCAGTTAGTGTAGATATAAACAAATCAATATTCTCTATATCGTTAGATATATCCAAATAAATAACGTCATGTACATTCACGATTACACGATTTTACACCATTACATTTATTTGTATAACATTGATTTAATATAATATTAAATGTAATACACCGTTACGTATATTTCAATATATTTAATAATATAGAGAGTATCGATATTTCTACTTCTACGTTTCAATTGTACGAACAGTATATAGGTTTCTCTTTCGAGAGAAAACTATAGAACAGTTTGAAACGGTTAACGTTTCGGGATCGTTTCAATCTCTGCTTCGACGAAAATGGAAGACGACGTTTTAGCATTGAACTTGGTTGAGAAAATCGGTAACGCGTGCATACACGGCTCAGTTGTATACGCGCGGATTCGCGTGTTAAAAAGGGAAATGAAAGGTAAGTTTAAGCGTGGCAAGGGGAAAGAAGGATTTAGGAGCTTATCGGCGGGATAAAATCCGCGTGTCCGCAGCGTGTGTATGCAGCATTAGTGGTCGTGGAATAGATCCAATGGGCTCGTGTAATCTTGTTATTTTCTAGTGATGCATTTATTCAAGCTCAACAACTAGCCCGACGGACTAGTGTGGACGGAGTGCAACACCGGCCACCACAGCAGCCGCCGCCGCCGCCGCCGTCACCGCCGCCACCTGCAATGACTGGTAGCACGATGCAGTTGCTACAGCTGCATCATTCTCAACGAAAGCATCGTCAACAGCCGCAGCAACAGCATCATTGCCACCATCACGCGCAGCAGTCGCAGCTGCAGCAGCAGCAGCAGCAGCAGCAGCAGCAGCAGCAGTCGCCGCCGCAGCCGTCGTCGCAACAACATCAAGGTCAACACCAACAACAACAACAACAACAACAACAACAACAGCAACAACAACACCACCACCACCACCAACTGCCGGTGGAACAACTGCCAATACAGCAGCGCGGCTATTATCCATCCCCACCCCACACTGATAACGGTCTCGATAACGACGAGACTGAAAATGCTCAATCCCACCAACAAAAGCTCCCCGACGTTCGTGGAATCGATGTTAATCACTTGCCTAATATTAACAAATGCCCACTAGACGATAATTTTAGTCTAGATTGTAACATAAATAATGGTTCCCCTAAAGAATTAAATACCAACAACACTAGTGATAACGAAAATACTGCCCTACTGCCCCCTTCGCATTTTCCTGAGTACAAGCATTGATAATTATTAATCGATGACAGATAGTGTCTATAAAACATAGTGGTGTGATTTAATCTTGAACTCGCATTTTATACTGAATAGTGTAAATAACGATAAACTATTGATCGCAACATCAAGAACAACAAAAACAACGGCAAACAGGTATTAAATTATATGAATTAAAATAATCTATATGAAATGTTTATTAATAAACATTAGTAAAACGATTTACTCGAAGAAACGCATCGCTGTTATTCGTATGTCCCCCTTTCCAAGTAAAATATCTTGGACTGTTCATCCGGTGGATCGGTTCAAAAGTGTAAGACGAATTTTAGTAAAAGCAGGATAACGCCAATATCAATGTTCCTATATTGTTCTCTTTTACTGAAACGCTCCTTTTTAACTGAAATCCTACTAGCTAATAGTATATCCAAAACCTAACACGTCCTCGGCTTACATCGCACTTTGAACAGTATTATAAATGCTTTTCTTCAAAACTAATAACTCTGGTTTATACTCTCTCGCCTGCCCGCCCACCGGATATTTATTCCCAACTTATTTACAATCGTTTTATAGTTGATTGTTTTACACTCGATTGTACGATATCCGAATAATAGGAAAATTATTCTCCCCCTCTAATCTTCTTACAATCGATCAATCTCAAACATATATGTAAACTCCCTAGAGTTCAAGTGTGATAGGGACTATCTCTGTTTACGGACAGCACGACTTTCTTTGTTTCACGGACAGAGCGACTTTCTTTTGTTTTACGGACAACCATTTTTTAGAGACGCTCGTTTCCTAAACGGGCGGACAGAGAGAGAGAGCAACATCAGAGATAGACAAGATCACAGAATCGCGGAATAATTATTTAAAATGTTTTAGAGGGATAAAGATTTTATGACGGAGAAAGATCGGTAGCTCAGGACGTTGAAAATCGATTCTCGATTTTCAGACTTCGGAATCGATCGCCTGAATTACCCCGAGATTTACAATATTACATATATATCGTATATAACACACGACAAGTTATTAAAACTGGTTAGCAGATTAGTGGTGTCGTATATTATCGGTTATTTAATTGGATTAGGCCTTTGATATCTCTTCTTCGACTATATCGTCAAATTGCTATGTATAATATCGTTGAAAACGAAAGGTGTCGCAAATGTCTTTGATCGATAGCATTTTAATGTTCGAATTACTAGCTGTATTTCATAACTACGTACGTATGTACTATACGTCCGGACTTATAATATATCTTTATTTTTGATCGAATTCACGGACGCGTCCTTTCTTTCGTCAATATTATCTCGTCTTGTTATAAAAACGTATACAGAATGAGTATAAAGGATCCTAGAAGTTTACTTTTCTATTCCATCGATTTCCCCCGTGAAAATCGGCTTCTCAGTTTCTTCTTCGAAACATTGCTTATGCGAAAAAATAAATAAATAAAATAGAAAGAACGAATACACACTCACCGATCGTAACTGATTCGTTGCAAGCTGTTACGGATCTTGAAATTTCCACGCAATTCGAGCAAAAACCTGGTCTTTTTCTTCGAACAACGTTCTTTCAAATCGAACTTTCAACTCGCGTCACTCAACGTCATTCGCGAACATGCCGACACCACATGTGGAACTTTCGATACCCGCCACCGTTCGAGAATCGCAGGTGGCGTTCTTCGACTTGCGTAACCAACTTCAGGCTCTTCTTTACGATTTCATTTTTATCGATCACGATCTAAACTATTAATTTCATATTAATTCATATCGTATTAACAAAACCGATTTCCGACGAATAAAAATAGTAATTGTAACAGTAGTGACATTTTTAATGCAACGATTAAACGTGATACCAATATTGTAGCGGAAACAAAAACTACCGTCTTGTTTTTCTCTTACGTATGTGAATACATATGTTTTCGTTTACTATTAAAAATCCAAAGAGACTTACGTTTTTATCTCTTCATAAATTTTACGAAATTGTCGATTCTTTTCACGAATGATCTTTTAATTTGCACTTTAATTCCTATTTTAACGACAATCTCGCTACAAAAAGTTCACCCTTCGATAATTGGGCACGATGGAAAAATTGTCGCATCCATACACAGGAACACAGGCAACTCTCGCGGTGATATGATGAAGATTTTAGGTAAGGTTTTTAGCGATCGATAAACGTTTCTCAATTTAGTTTTGTTTACTAAGCCGTAAAGCTTTTCAATCAAATTGTTAAGCTTCATCTAGTAGTGGATTGATAAGCACATCGAATCGCGTATGTATGTGCATACGACGAACAATCCGAATCACTTTGAATAAGTTTTGATTGCAGAACTGCAAGACTACCGTGACTTTCAGAAGTTTCAAGCTATCGAATTCCATTCGAGGTGATTCGAATTTTAATATGTAATTTTGAAAAACATCGAATCGTTTCGAAACTGAGCATTCTCACTTCGCGATATTCGTGTACAACGACCCCGTGCATAGTTACCGTTTTCGCCCAAGGATGGCGTTAAATGTTAATCTAAAAATTACTCAATGAAAATACCTATTAGATTGCAGTGCTCTTTGACTTAGCAGTCGATTTGTAAAGCATATTTGACGACATTAGGAGCTTCCTCTTATCAGACCTCCCGTGTACCTCAGTCTGAAGTCAGATGCAAAGCATATATTATGTACATGCATATGTTGTTATGTATGTAGGTGCAATGTTAACGGTGTTCAAGTCGATTAGCTAGAAGCACTGTAGCACCAGTAGGTACTTTCTCGGGTTACATCGTACCAGGAGATAATTTCAATTGGAATCGCGGTCACGCCGATCTTCGTTTCTTCTCGCGTGAATCGGAATTCGAGAACGGAGTGGTCGATGACAAGTGCGGTAAAGCGAATAGTTGATAAATTTGATCGATGTTACATGCACCTCCAACAAAAACAACAAAACATGCCTCCGATACGCTTGTGAATTGACTGCACGATTCATGCAGATTCGTCGTTTAGTTAATAAAGATGTGCGTCACAAAAGTTTGAGCCTCACCGTACAATGCAGTCCATTTATTGGACCGGGAGGCTGCTGTCTCGGACGATATGGAATGGCATATCAAATTATACAGCGTGCGCTGATCCTAACGTGAATAAACGCCGCGAAGCATCTTTCATTTCGGCTGTGTGTGGCTTTCCGAAAGATTTTACACGAGGACGTATACGTAAGGGACAGTTCGGTGACGATGCTTGGTTTAGTGCCAAATTCAAGACTGTCGAAGTAATAGGTAATGTTAGTCTGCCAGACCCATGGAAAAACAGTCCTATCGTTGCAACGCGTTCTCCTGTATTCGCACATGACTGATAGTATGCAAAACTCCTAGACGTTTTACGTTTTATACTTTTTCTTGCCGTTCCAATTATATCCATCGATACCAATTCTCTGTCAAAAAGAAAAACATTTCTGTAAAACATAAGAATCCTAATCTCGACTATCACTATTAGACATTTTCTCGTCTAGTAGAATTTTACAATTCTTCGACCTTTTTAGGCGTAGCGGATGGTGTAGGCGGATGGAGGCATTATGGAATCGATCCAGGAGAGTTTTCTAGTTTCCTCATGAGAACTTGTGAAAGACTGGTCTCTATGGGCAGGTTCACACCTTCTGAACCAGCTGGTTTATTAGCACGTAGTTACTATGAATTACTAGAAAGTAAACAACCCATATTAGGTATTAGAAGCAACTTGTGGTTTACACATAATTCTTTTTTTTCTTTTTTCTTTTTTTTCTTCTTCATATTTCGTGAAGATTCTATGTTTCCAGGGAAAAGTGAGAAACAAGGTTACATTAATGTAATTAATGTAATGTGTTGTGTGGCTTTTTCAGGTAGCAGTACTGCATGCGTTATAGTTCTCAATAAAGAAACAAGCAGCATTTGCGCGGCTAATATCGGTGATAGTGGTTTCGTAGTTGTAAGAAAAGGAGAAGTAGTTCATCGATCTTCCGAACAACAACACTACTTTAATACCCCGTTTCAGTTGTCTCTTCCACCTCCAGGACATTCTGGTCTGGTGCTTAGCGACAGGTATTATGCTTCGCGAGTACATTGTCAACTTACATTATGTATTTAATATAATGTCTCGTTAACGTACTTCCCTATTTACAACATTGTATATTTTAATTATAGTCCAGAATCTGCGGATACTTCGAGTTTTGGAGTTGAAGATGGTGATGTAATTCTTTTGGCAACAGATGGGGTGTTTGATAATGTGCCTGACCAATTACTTATCACGGAAATGCGTAAAGTTCAAGGAGAAAGAGATCCTACTAAGATACAAGGAGTTGCCAACTCGATAGCCTGGATGGCTCGTAGTTTAGCTTTTGACGGCGCATTTATGTCTCCATTTGCACAAAGTGCTAGAGAGAACGGAATTGACACTATAGGTATGTAAACCATGTCGACGTTTAAACTACCATATAAAATTATTTCAGTGCCGACTTCGAATGCTTAGTCTTAATATTTTCTAGTTATAGAAACACATAGTTCTTAATAAAAAATATATTCAATTTATTCGTACCATACATTTCACAATTTTTCTTATATATCTTATGCATGTACAGAGTGTTGTTTACTTTGGTAAGAACTTTGTAACAAAGCAATTTCCCTTCTGTACTTTTTTAACTACTTCATCATTCTTACATCTAGAATAAAAAGCTTATACAAATATGCTGTTTTTTTCCTTCTTCTTCTTCTTTCTTCCCTTTCCTTCCTTTCCTTTTTTTTTTTTTTTTTTTTTTTTTTTTTTTTTTTTNTTTTTTTTTTTTTTTTTTTTTTTTTTTTTTCTTTTTTCTTTGTTTTGTTTCTTTACTCTTCCTTCTTTCATTTTCTAACAAACAAGTAGCTATCTCTCAAAGTAAACACATTGATGGTTCAAAAGGGATTTTATTACTAATTTGTTTAAATAGGATAATCATTTCACTTACTGTAGGATAAACAAAACTAATATAAACATATAAACATTAACGTGTATATCCAAAACATGTTTCTTCTATTTTTTAGGTGGTAAACCAGATGACATTACAGTGCTTTTAGCAACGGTGGCAATATAATAAAGTATGTACAATAGAGTCTTGATCATTGTATTATAGTCCATGTCATTGCGTATATGTACCTAGTTATAAATCATGATATCCCGTTATGATAATCATTTATTATTTAAATCTAAATAAATGGTTTTGTAAATCATTTCCCACCTTAATTAATTTTTTCCATAACCATTATAAAAAATGTTATTTTTCAAAAAGAACATATATGGTTAAACTGATTTTTTGACTAGCGAAAATTTGCATGTAAGTATACAAATTTGTTCAAATATATGCAAACAAGAAGTTACAAAAATCGTTACTTTTGCGGACGGTAACAGTACATATCATATGGCACAATAACATAATAATGCAACACTGTAATGTATTATGAATAAAAGCTACATATCTCGTTGGATTAAATATTCAAAAAATTATAGTGAATTTCACGAATGGTCATGTAAGAATAAATGTATTTAAAGTTTAATTGAGAATTAAATGCATTCGATCTCTTATGCCGCTATGTATAGACTAATAACATGAATTTATACAATAATAATTTCAAACTAAATTGAACCATTTTATTTCATTGTAATGGTCATATAAATAACAGTTTTACTTAATATTTACAAGAGGGATACTATCTAGTTAAATCCCCGAGGCCATCATGGCCTGGATTCTTGCAGTTAAAATTGTTAAAGTCTTCGGTATATTAACTGCGTTCTTTTGGACGATATAACTACAACTTTCACACTTACAGTATACTTAGAGTATAAGATATATTTTTAATTGCGCTGGCAACAGAACATCGCTTATTTTCCAAAAGGACGCGAGTTACACTCGCAAGTCTCTCACAGTTTTAACTACCCTCTACTTAGTAAGTAATACATAATCGTTCAAGTGGAAATTCTTTCTAATACTTTGGCTTTTTGCCGATGTACACATTGTCATACTAAGTTTAACAAATGTATTGTTTTATTATATACTAGAATGCAATCATTTGATAGGTAATATGAATACATCACAGTATAACATGTAATATGATATTCTAAATTCTAAGTCGAGCAATCAATTGACGGTAAAGGTCATTAGTTTACTAGGAGAAAACAGAAAAATGAAAACAACTACATTTATCTATGAACTACCAACTGTCTTTGTTAATTTACTAGTATCTTTTTTTTTTTTCATTCTTACTCGCAAATTATAAACATCACAAAAAAGGAATGCCATTTTATGTTTTATTTTGATATTAAATAACGCTATATTTTATATTATTTTTTATCAAATGCCCATGAAAAAAGAAACTGTGATGTATTCTGTTATTTACAATATTGTATATCTTCAGACATGGTATCAAATGTATTATTACATAATTAAAAAAGACTGGAGGATTATTTATAATAGGAGAATAAATAAAAGTATTTACATCATTCGATTATGTAAGATTTTTACAATAGAATCTTTTGGAATCAGGGGTTTCAATTTTGTGTTTCTGCAAACATTAAAAATAGTATTTTATACTCTAGTATACGAGTCCTTTCTTGTTTAACAAAATGTTACACAGCGAAAATCTAAATGTTGTAATTTTCTATTTTCAGTTAAAATTGTATATTGTATCAGGCACAAGATTGTAGTAAAAATTCATGCTGTGCATAATATAATCATTACGAAAACAGTATTTAAACGAATTTTATGATAGATTAAATACTTACTAAAATGAAGTTTCAAAGGAAATTTAGAGTAGAACAGTTCGCATTGTTTTCACGTAGATATCTTAAACTTTATACAATATAGAAATTTCGCAAATTATATCTGATAAAATCTATGCTATGTTAATTAATGAACACAGATATACCCCAAAATATTTAGTTTTTAACATATATGTTATCAATATGAAACTTCTTTGTATTCTCGGAAAATCGTAAGCACTATAAATATATCACAATAGTCGATTATCTGAGAAATACTGTTTTCATTTATGTATATTACTTGCATAATATATTCTGAGATACATACAGAAATTTTTTTGTAGAAAAATTGTAACCCCTGTAGAAAATTGGAAGTCTTATCTTTGTTATAATTTTTTCCATTACATGTCACATAATGTCAAGGCTGCAAATGTTTAGTACTTTTGTTAGTGACTGGGAAAATCAAGGAACAATGTTGTATATGTAGCAGTGTAAAAGTTTACTTGATATGCCAATTGGTAAGAGATGGTTTGGAAGCAGGACCTTGAATTTAGAATCATTGCATATTGGCTTCTTGACCCCAATTAAATCCACCAGGACGATCTTCAGGCGGTGGAGTATAATCTGGATCTTCTGGGTGTGCGTCAAACAAAGTCTTACTGTGAACAAACAACAAACGATAATATCGCATTTACGACATACGATTTGGAACGATAACCCTTTTATCCAAGTAACTTACAGTATTTGTGGAGTTTTAAGAACACGGAAACCGCCTCGTAAACGCGGAAATACATCTTCTGCAAAGTAATACATATGTCCCACAGCCATTCCGACTAGATCGACCCAAATTGTATTACCAAGAAGTACGGAAAACCCAAGAAGCACCCAAGGCAAATATGGTGCCTGTTGATAAAAAAAAAAAAAAAAAAAAAATACATTTAAAAACAATTCGCTCTTTCTCCCCCTATAAAATAAGAAATTAGAAGCTTACTTGGAAATTTAAAAGTCCAAAAAAGTTTAATCTAACAAATGGATTTCTCCGAGACCAAACGTATACCAACATAACTGTCAATGCATGGCCCAGGAATAACAAATTAACAAAAAATGCAAATGTCTATAGTAAGCTTAGGATAATTACACATAATACAATATATCGGTGTTCTATTTATTTTGTCTGTAATTTAAGAGAGACGATAAATGAAGCGTTAAAAAGGATACAATCATGCATATGCCCCCAAAAATGAACATCATTACAAAATCAGCTGTTCTTCTGCGAAACGATCCTTCCTCTAACATTCGACAGTATCGATAAGTAAAGATCATATTGAAAAGGAAATTGAAACCCATATTTCCAAAGAATAAAAACGTAGTTATCAATCTCCATAGCTGAAAGAATATTTATATTACAAAAGATAATAATCGTAAAATGCACAAAGCTGATGGGAGGCTAAGGAATAATAATTAATTGATACTTGTTTACCTGATATTGTTCAATGATCAACGTGGGATTAAAATACAATCGAAATGGTGATACCAAATCTAGTTGCTAAAGTGGGAAAATAAAAATAATTTGATAATCACATTTTGAAAATGGCATTTTGCATATATGAAACTATCTTATGAGAAAAACATTTTACAAACCACAGCAAGAGACGTGATGACACAAGCTGTTGTGTAAGCTCGTGTCACCACAGGTATTTGCATGTACTCCTGCCGGAAAGTTTGATAGGCCATTGGTGTATCGTTACGATCTTCTGTACACCTAAAGACCAATTTCTTTTCCAGACTCTTCGCCCTTATTTTTTATTATCACATGTTGCTCATTACTGTGCGTTATCTAAATTTAATCATTACCCACATCACGACAAATTTGTTATGTTCAGTTTTGTACACGTAATACGTGAAATTCGTTATAATCGAATAACACGAGTTTCGATTCTACATGGTTATCGATAGAAGTTTCGTGGGCTTTTCGCATTCGTGGAAATGTCGCCAAGATGTAGTAACACTTATTAGTCGAACTTTAGTCGAAATTTAATTACACGTTTTTGTAGTTACGGAAGAAAATTTTTATAAACACGAAAAGATTTTCATGTCCCTAATTCTTACAATACAAGTTTACGCTAGCTTTGTTAATCTCATGACTAAATTTGAAAAATCTACAACTAATTTACTCATGTTGATATACGCTTTGATATTTGTTGTATTTTAGCAAAACATTTAATAAAACAGATATATAATTGCTGTTAATTTACAATATTTAAATTATCGATTTTTAACGTTCAAGCTATTCATTTATAACTAGACCGTGAATTCCTATGGAAGTTCTATATTTGAGAATATGCTTAAAAAAATAGAATCTCGGTAGAAAACTATTTTACCTATCGAGTATTATACAAAACACTGTACTTCGAACTTTATTTATTTACATACATATATTTTCATATTATGTATATTCTATGTAATTTTGCACTCTAAAATTTCCTATAAATGCATAAAAATCTATAGTCTATTTATAAGGTTTCATTTATGCTATTCATTTATAACAATTAGGCTGTTAATTTATAACATGCTCCCGACAACACACATAAATAACAATTACTCGTGAACCAAATATAATATAAGAAGCCTTGTCTGTGATATTATCGATCTTTTGCATGTTAAAAGTCATAAAGGTTTACCTATTTAAATTAACATAACAGAGAAATATAAACGATAATAAATATAAATAACAAGTAATATATATTTAATTTTATTATAAAATATTATAATATTATATAATATTTAATGTTGTGAAACACATCATGTATCATATGACACTGGTGACAATAAAGCGTGCTGCCACCTCAGCATCTATGTATTAAGTTTTCAAAATAATTTATCAACTACATACTGTTCGTTCAAAGTTGTTCTTTATTTGTTGGCTAAAATGTTTCAGCAAAGAAAACGCAAATAAGCGTTTAAATCGATAAGTTATTGTGGTAACTTTTTTTCATTTTATATGAAAAAAGGGCTAAATATCTTTTGTTTAAATTATTTGTCAAAATGTCATCGAAAACGGAGGTTACATTAGAACATTTTTATATATTCAATGGCACGTATGCAAAAAAAGAGGGAGAGGCAAGTAAATTAAATTTATCAATAAAATATTTACATACAAAAGTTACAAAATTCTTACACACTACATACGTACAATGCAAGTGTGTTCTTGTGTATTTTTTGCATGCAGGAAGAAAAAAAGATTCTCTATTATTATCCAGAAAGAGATTTAGATGTTCAAATTAAAAATATAGGACTCAGCGAAGCAATTATTAAATTTGCGCAGTATGTATAAACATATTTTTCTAGATTCTCAAGTTTCTATCTTTACGTACGATATTAAGATTATGTTCTTGCATTTCAAATTTTTAGATCATTTAATCCTGGTCAACCGTGCGATTATTGTCATACGCATAAAACTCGTCAAATTTATTATCAACCAGAATCAAATTTTTGGATGGTGATGGTAAGGTTTTATTGCTATCAGAAAATGTATAAAGGGATATAGCATACAATATTTTATATCATATAAAATTCATGAATATTTGTTCATAGATTTCAATTGTTTCATAGATTGTCGGTGTACCTTACATATGGAAAGAGAAAGATGGTAACAAATATACAGAATATCAATACGATGAAGTTTCTAGCAGTGTTTGTCAATCTATATTGAAGCAAGCGTATGTTATGTTTAGACTATTTATGGGATCATTTGACACCATTATTAATGAACCTGATTGTGGATCGATAACGTTATTAAAACACAAACTTGAACATTTTTATTCAAGGGTAAGGGGAATTCTTAAAATGTACAGTTTCTGTATTTTTCAATATAATATTTTCAATATCATGTATTCTTCACAGTATCTAATGTCCTTAAAGTTGAATAATAGTGATATTTTGGATGTTTTCCAAGGCTTACAATTCTTACCTCTTGACAAAATAACATTTTTACGGGTTCAGTGTTTTATGAATCTTGTAGAAGCCATGTTTTCTCAAGTGAAATATACTGCATTTCTTTACAACGATCAAGTTGTGTGGTTAGTAATGTAAACGCTGTCATACTATTATAATATAATATATCCATAACAATTAAAGAATTAATGCCCGTTATCACTTAGGAGTGGTTTGGAGCCAGAGGATATGCAAGTAGTTTATAATTATCTAGTGAGTACGCTTTTACCAGCTCATCTTGAAAAAGAATTACACGAGGGTTCAATGCCCAGAAATTCACCTTCACCATTCACTACCGCTCACTATGGAAAGTTAGTACATGCAAAATAATTTAATGTTCTATATATAACAAAATAATAAGTTATATATATGTCTTATAGATTTGTCACTGGCCCATCTAGTATTAATGAACCAAGCTTAATTGGTAAATCTCCTAAAGTATATATCAATTATTCCACAAAACCTGTGTCGTTATATTTAGTTGTTTACAGAGCATTAAGCGCTACAATATGTTTGTTTGTTGACAGTAAGTACCCTTTCCCTTTCTATTCTCTTCTTTTTAAATAATCATGCAAAAACTTTAAAATTGGAGTGATTATTTTACAGGCAAAACAAGTTTGTTAATAGATTTCTTTAAAAGCCTGGATAGTTTTCTTGGCCCGCAATTAACTACACTTGTTAGTTCGGTTGCAGAACAATGTGCTAAACACGTAATAGTTTCGTCGGAATCTTGCAAATACCTGTATTTTAATAAACTTAATTTAGCATATAAAAGTACAATACATCCGGATAATAGGCGATGTTCTAATGTGCTTACAACGCCCGAGGTGTTGAGAGTCATCACTGATATATATAATGACACCAATAAGTTAGTACATAACACAATAATGTTTTGATGTAAGATTACTATTTTACAAATAGAATACACATTTTTTTTTTTTTTTTTTTTTTTTTTTTTTTTTTTATAAATTAAAATTAAAAGAAGCTGGGGAAATAATTAAAAAAACTATGAGCTATTATTGGGTTGTTGGAAAGATATCGAACTTGAGGGAATTTTTTGTAGTTATTCAACAAAAAAGTGCAAGTATAATGGAAATAGAAGGTATATACGTTGTACATGTATGTATTTATATACATAAAATTATATAAATATAAGTAAAAATTTTTATTTCAGATGACGTGAAAAAACTATGTGAAAAGGAATTAAAAAGTATATTTTTCCATTAATGGAAAGGCCTCGTAAATTTACTAAGTATAAAAGTTTAACGACTATTTTATATGACGATTAAAATGGCTGTTTACTCTTTTAATTAATACGCAAGCAATATATAATCTGAAATATAACGCTGTAACTATGGAAGTAATTTATATATAAAGTTAATGTAAAATATAAAATCTGTACAGACAAATTATATATTTTTAATATATTTAAATTGCTTGGACAGCATTTTTCCAAATATTACAACTATTATAAAAATATTAATTTATTTTAAAAATGACCATTAATCAAGAGTTTCTTCCTCCGCATCTTTGTTTTTGTGAACAATATTGGAGAACTTTTTTAATTTCGCTACAAAAAATCCGTCCATATTATGCACATGGGGATAAAATCGTTTAGTTAATTTCAACGAAGGATGAAATCTGTATTGTCTATAACTGGTAAAACCTTCGGCGCCAAATTCCAATCCAGTCGGTATTAATTTAACATCACGTTTCTTAAGAGCAAAATCGATAACCCATTCATTTTCTTCCGGAAGAATCGAACACGTAGAATAAACGATAATCCCACCGGATTCTGAACGTGCATTAGCACAATCTATAGCCGCCAAAAGTAATTCCTTTTGTAATGTACAACAACGCTGTATATCTACTTCATCTTTGTTTGTTTTAACACTTGGATCTTTCGAAACAACACCAGTACCGGTGCATGGTGCATCTAATAATACTCTATCGAAACCTTTGATCACCTGAAAATTATACATTTTAATTAATTTGACCGTATCATATATTCAACGTGTTCATACATATTATTAATACTTACTGTTGGTAACTTTCGCCCATCGTAAGTACAAACGATTGAATTCGTGATGCCAAGTCTGTGAAAATTGCCGACAACTGCTTTTATCCTTTCTTCGTTTGCATCGTTTGAGAAGAGTACGCCTGTGTTTTTCATAAGTGCTGCTATGTGTGATGATTTTCCTCCGGGCGCGGCACACATATCAAGAACCCTCTCGTTTTCCTTAGGATCCAAAGCCATAACAGGTAAGAAGCTAGATGCACCCTGAAGAATGTAATGTCCTGCTAAATACTCTGGTGTCGCACCCATAGGAACTTGCGACGAATAAATCACTAATCCAACTTTTGTCCATTTGCCAATAGGATCTAAATTGACCCCTCTGTTGATCAAAGCCTGAAATATTAATATCATGATAAATTAAATGATATTGAAGATATCTATTACATATTTCATTCAATAAATACTTCAGCTAAGTCGCGACGACGTGTTTTCAATATATTCGTTCGTATCGTCATAGGCCTCTGGACTTCACTTGCTTCCAAAAATTCTAATAACTCATCCAGTGGAAATATTTGTATCAGTTTTTCCATCAAGAAATTATTATAACTATAGTATGTACATAAATCACTTCTAAGAAGGTCCATATACTCAGTACGCGATCTTCAAAAAAGATAAAAGTGTACAATTCCTTGAAATTCTTCGATGAAATGAAATCCTCTAACCCTAAGACATATACCTATTTATATCGCGCAACCTTTTAAAATCTGATAATATCATAATAACGTCTTTTATACGCTGTTGTACATCTTTCAGATTAGTAACATCTGCAAGCTCTTCTTTAGTGGGAAAGGTAAAGACACATTGTTGTAAGGTCATATCATGCATTTCCTCCTCTGCTAGTTTTCTAACAAAGAGAAAGTTAATTGGATTTTAAATGAAAAGTTTAATAGAATAATATAATAATAATAATAGTATAATAGAATAATAAGTTATGCTCACTGTTCTTCTTCTTGCTTCTTTTTCAACTTCTTATTTGCTTCTTCAATAGGAAGTAGATCAACATCATCGTTATTAGAACTATCGCCATCTTCCTCACTTTGATCTACTTCCTCATAATCCATTTCTCCGTTTTGACCATATTCTTCATTGTCACTGGATCCATTATCAGTTTCATCCTCTGTGTCATTGTCAAGTAATTTCTTTCTTTTAATCTTTTGTTGCTCGTCTTGTATTACTCCTTCATTATCAGATATATTAATATCATTGTCAAACTGCATTTGATCATTTTTACGACTGAAACTGTCATTTCTTGGCCCTTCCTTAAGAGATTTCTTCTTTTTCTTTATTTTTAATAGTTTTGAGATATTTTTTATATTCTAATACAATAAAACGGTATATTTTACTACTGTTGTTGTGTACTTATATACATATATAGATATATAAACATATAAG
>JACXIT010000089.1:4294395-4311404 GCA_014737525.1 Bombus difficillimus | reverse complement strand
TTTTTTTTTTTTTTTTTTTTTTTTTTTTTTTTTTTTTTTTTTTTTTTTTTTTTTTTTTTGAGGTTTAGCATCACTATTTTCCATTTAGACAAAAATTACACTTTTGTCCATGACTCTTTTCATAAAAATTTGAAAAGTGCTGCTTTTAATGTTTGATCCCTGATTCTTTCCAACGTCTATCAAAAATATCAATAAATAAGACATTAACTTACTACTTGCCTTTAATAATCATAAATTATCGTAAAAATATTATAAAAGGTCTGCACAGATTATGCAGCAACAATAAAAGAGAAATACTATATTAACAAATCAAAATACCAGGTATATAAGTACTTACTTATAACGACAAAGATGATTGCTACTTTTGACTCAATCGTTTATTCATTCTTGCATATACATATGTAAAACAGCGTGATGTGACAATAAAAACCGCTTATCTTTCTTTGTTCGTTTATTTCGACATTTCAAGATGTATGGACAATTATTACATAATAATTATATATATTTATATATGTATAATGAGAGAGCATCCTCCTCTCGCAACTTTTCCCTCCTCTTCCCCCAAAAAAGTCCCCCTTGCCTGAAATGTGCCTCATTCACTCTCCCTCACACTCTTCCTTTCTTGTTCTCTTTTTCACAATAAAAGAATGAAAAGGTAAAAGTAATAAGAAAGAAACGGCGTCGATTCGTCGAGTCTACGGATGATTTTACGAAACGATCTTTTTTCTGCTGCGCGCATTATTTTTTAATCATTTCACGATCATGTGAATGATAGTACTCCTCCCACGATGTTTCATTATTTATTTTTTTGTATTTATTTTTATGTTTTTATTCCATCCACGTCATCTTATTATCATTTAGCGTTTACTCGATAAGATTATGAACGTTACCATTAATCGTTACAATTACAATAATAACACTAGTGTTGGTTACTCCCGTACTTGTCTCGTTCATCCATCTATCCCCACCACGTGGCCATCTACCCCCACCCAGGAATCCTGACGACACGTCATTCAAATACTGAATTACAGTTAATTTTGTTGCACACTAAGGTTGTCAATTATTTTCTTTCTCTCATTTCTCTATTTTCATATCGCGCGTATCCTTCGCATTTCGAAACATCGATAGTAATATTTTATCGATCCAAATACGTTTATTTCTACTTATACCGCGATATCGTTTTTATTCTCCGTTCTCCTACTAAAATTTTTACCTTCTTCGTTTTCTAATCATCTCGTGACCCATTTTTGTTCCTTCCTCCCTCTTTCGCCCACATCATTCGTTTCGTACTCGATATTCTTCGTAATAAGAGTTTTATTTTTGCCCTCGTGAAAAATATTATTCTCGTTTGTTAAGATTTTCTTGGTTAGTTCGTCTATAAAGTACGTTTTCTTCTTATCTCGCGATGATTTTATTGTTTTTTTTTTTTTTTTTTTTTTTTTTTTTTTTTTTTTTTTTTTTTTTTTTTTTTTTTTTTTTTTTTTTTTTTTTTTTTTTTTTTTTTTTTTTTTTTTTTTTTTTTTTTTTTTTTTTTTTTTTTTTTTTTTTTTTTTTTTTTTTTTTTTTTTTTTTTCGGTTTCTAATTCTCATTGGAACTTACAAACCGTGAACTGCTGCTTCTCGATAATTAGGAGCAACGATAACGATTTCTCGATCCACAATCTAGTAATTTCTTGTTCCTTTGTCATCTTTCAAATGCAAATTCAAAATTTGAAATTTCTTTCGTTGAAGATGTATCGGTAGCTGTTAAGTTAACCGATTGAGCTGGTAAAAAAGTTGTAGATTGAAAAATCGCGACTTGCCATAGTTCAATAATTAGCCGGATGAGAGTGTGTGCTTATTACAAAACAATATCGTTGAGTCTGTTGTAAAATAACGATTTATAGCGTATCGCATAAAAAAGCGTCCGAAGGCGAGAAATATGTCATCGTGCAAAAATCGAAAGATTTTCATGGTTTTTTTCTTAAAAATCCCTGAATTTCACGCTGGTAGGCGAATAAAAAGAAAATTGAAATAAACGAACGAAATAAGCGAAGAAAAAAAGAAATAAGTAATTTAAATGAAAACGATAAATACAAAAATTTTAATGTAGAAATATTCATGAATGTGGCTCTTCCCATTTCTTTTTCAAATTTAGAAGCAACCCTCGAGAAATATAGGGAAATTTCACTAGCAGCTTCGACTGCTATTGGCGAGCCTGATCGGGGAAAAACCAACAAGAATGAAGAATATCAAGGCGATCACTGCTATACACAGTTTAATTCATTGCATTTATCCTAGGCGGTTATAATAATTACTGAATTACAATTTCTAAATTCGAAATTGCACACCCGTTACGTATTACAATTATTTCGATTTACAATCTATTGTTATTCTTTATTTTCATTTCACTGGTTGCTTCTTCTCTGTCGCTTGAAACTTAAACTTTTCTTTTCTCTTTTAAATCAATCAAATTCATTAATCGGTAGTTTAAATTTGGCGCCTCAAATATTCTAACCGATAGTGTAAGTATAAATATAAAAGCTACATCTTCCTGTCAATTTATTATCGATTACAGATATTGAAACGAACTGAAAATTAATAATAACAGTTAAGAGTAATAAAAATCCTCGCTGCGAAAGAAATAAATCAAAGCAATCACTTCCCCGATCGTTACACATTTTCTTTTGTACGAGCTAGTACGTTCTCTATTTGACTAGAAGTTCTATATGCGTACTTATTTATACATAATTATGGCTACTACATATAGGAATACTTAATTAATTATAATCGATAGCCCTAAAATTTATATATTAACTTTTACAGTAATATGGCAACGGCGGTGACAGTAATACTATTTTTTTTTTTTTTTTTTAAATCTTGTTTTTATCCTCTAGATCCAACTAACGATATAAAAATAATTCGCAAAAATCGACGTATAAAAACAAAAAGAGAAAAAAAGAAAGATTGGGAAAAAATCAAAATCGAAACGTAGAAGAAAGGTGTTCTTTCTTTTGATAGTAGTCGTCGAAAGAAAAAATAGTGAAATTCTTCTTGGCCTTCTTCAAGAAAAAAAAATCTGTCCTTCATATATACACAATTCAGATTAATTTTGGGAATATTGTTTTCTTTCTTCCTTCTTCCCTTTCTTTTTTCTTTACATTTGTAATTATTGTTCTACTCGATTCTTTGGTTCTTTTTGGTCAAACACTTCTCGATATTTTAATTTATATTACAATTGAACAGCGACGAATTGCAATTGCAACTATTTTAAATAAATTTTAAAAAATCTCGAATTCCCAACAAACATTAATTATAAATTTGGTATATGATATTTTTTAATATAAAAATTTTAAACAAATATCTTTGGTAAAAAGATTCCTACAAAAATTCCCAAAAATTCTGCCACAACTCCTCATTTCAATCGCAATTGCAATTCTGGAAAAGAGAGTGAGATCTTTTCCAAAAAAAAAAAAAAAAAAAAAAAAAAAAAAAAAAAAAAAAAAAAAAAAAAAAAAAAAAAAAAAAAAAAAAAAAAAAAAAAAAAAAAAAAAAAAAAAAAAAAAAAAAAAAAATCGGTACATTGTGCGATGATTAAATACGAACCAAGGGAAAATAGAAAAGGGGGAACTGCGTTTGACTGTACGTGGAATGTTTCGGTCTGCACTGATATTCGTTTTAAAGTCAGTAAGGACTGCTTCGATGAAAAAAGAAGCGTAAAGACACGGCTTCTGTCGATCCAAAAACACTATCACTTAATACGAAATGAAGATTTCATCGAATAATTGAAAGCTCCTTAAACACACCTGACCTAATCAAGAAACGTAAAACGTAATTAATTGCGTAAGAAGGTAACTAAATCGTACGAAGAAAATTCGGAAATTCAAGGATCCTAGCTTCGTTGAGTGGAACCTCTTTCACTTTTCACAAATGTAAACACTTCAACGTATGTCCTATGCAGAATGTTTCAGAAATAAGTGGCCAAACTTTGGTATCGTATTCTACGCTATACCACAGTTCGGCCACCTATTTCTGAATACCCTGTATATTCGTGTGACGTGTGTACGTGTGTGTGTGTGTGTGAGATTGCGTCGTTGCGTGTAATTGTGCGATCGTGTGCGTACAGTCGCGTAAATGTGCGTGACAATGGAACGAAACGAAACTGTTGATTCAATTTAAGGGGAAAACAGTGAAGAATTCTTTCTCATATACGGTGCGCCATTTGTCCATAGCGTTAAGAATCTTGCTCGAATCGTTGCCAAAAAATGTTTGACGAATCGGAAATCGAATTTTAATTAAATCTCTACGCATCAAGATGTTCACGTCTTTTTTCTGCATACTTTGACAATATTGCGCTATTCCGACCTTATCTATCGAGTTTTTATGGTTTCACTTAAATCTCACTTGTTTCAATCAACGGCGTTCGTATGCTTTTTACACAATTTTAGCGCATTTTTTATTTAGTTTTCTAACCGAAAGGAACTGATCGAAAACCGAATAGTATAATATTATACGTATCCGATGTAGGAATTGTAGATTTGCACGGAAAATATAAAATATTTTGTATGAGAGAAAAATATACTTTTTTTCGTCGGTTTCTTGTGCGCGACTTGTGCGATCGGCGATGAACGTAACATGCTTATTCAACTAAAGTTAAAATAGTTGAATATTATTATACTACTCGTGAAAAAGGAAAATTGTATTATTAGCTTATAAATCGTTTCTTTCCAGGTAGAAAATCGAAGTGTTTGTCAAATGAAAAATTTTCAAAGAAATTATATCTTTTACCAAAAAAATTTTAAAGTTAAACTATTAACTAAGAGTTATTTGCTATATTAAACAAATTTTGTTCAGCTTAATTTTCTACCTGAACAGATAACTATATTCTTTCCCTAATTTACAATAAAATCAGATGAAGGATCTCGAGATTCGAGTGTGCTTCGTGATTGGTCTTTGTGCGATTTACCGCGAAATGTATGAAAAATCTGGATTGATCATTGTGCGCCCTCTTTCAACATATTCCTTAATTCCATATTTTTCATTACGAAGGACTTAACTATCGACCCTTTGACCCATATAATTTTTTTTAAGTAAACAAGTAATATTATATAAGCTTTTGAGTCTTAACAAAATTTAAAATATGAAATTCAATCATTTTGTATATAATTTTTTAGTTTCGAATATCGACATAAAAATAGATTTTTATATATGTCAAATTCACCAGTTCTGGCAGTTAACAAAAAGATTGATCACAGTACTCGGTATCGGTTTAATAGATTGTCCATCGTTAATAGACTGACTCCAGTCACGATCGGTTTAAAATAGAAAATGACCAATGAGTAAAGGCAATATTAAGTCCTCTGCAAGTAATACAGCAATCAAATGTGATTATGATACAGAAAAGAATGCTTCTTTATTGAGAAATTCATTTTAAGATTGGATTCAGTACTTAAAAGCGGAATAGTAAATAATTACAACTTTGATCCAGATGTATTTAGCTCGAAGGATTAATTAGCTGAAAACTTTATTCCAAACTTTCTACTCTCTTCCAGATATAAAATTCAAATCGTAAGATGAATTTCTCTAGTAGAGAAACATTCTTGATGCTGCTGATATTAAAAGTTCCTGCACAATTCTCCGTTTGCCTCAAAAGACAATTAGAAGAAGCGATTTACTAACAACACTCCACAACTGATATTATCTTTATAATATCAGTCGGTAATCTGACAAATCTTTCTCAGGGAGAAGTTCCTAACTTTTACAATCCCTGTTTATTGAATTAGAATGACATCCTTCATTCGCCTTTAACTTTCCCATAAAAGAGTTCGCTAACACTTCTCAGTTGTGTATAACACAATGAGAACTGTTGAAAATTTCATGTGGTCTTAATTCAATCACCACGGTCAATTGAACTAATATTATTAGTGAAACTTTGCAATTCAAAAGTTACAGATTATCCTTGCATAATGGTAACAAATTTGTCGATGAAATAAATAAGATTTTACAAATCATGCGTTATTTGATCGTTCGATTCAATGAAAAATGATAGTAGAGAACCTTATAATTCGTGAATTATCGGTTCGCTAATAATAGTAATTACTAAATTATTATGCAAGAGGATCCAGGAATTGTACAAGTGAACCTACATACATAGCAGCACTTTAGTAGCACGTAATGCATAGCGTTGCGTAAACATTGTGGAACTGTATTCGAATCACTCGGTATGATAAGGAGAAAGGTTGAAAGAGCTGGCACAAAGAGGTGTCTGATAAAAAAAGTCGAGAAGGTATCCGCAGGTGGTCGGTAGTAGTAGCGGCGGTACATAGGTGTATCTCTTTTTCTCGTTCTCGTTCTTTCAGCCGTTCTCTCCCCCTCTGTCACGCGATCTTTCTCTCGGCAACCTGACAATCTCGCAGTCTCTCATTCTCACGCGCTCCCCCGTTCTCGCGATACATGTCTGTCGTGTTTATGCGTGTGAGTGTGAGTGTGTGTCGGTCGATCGGCTCCACGACGGGAATATTTATCCTAATAGAGACCGCAGCCACGGAGATTATTGGCGATAATGACGTCTGTGACTGCGTCGAACACGAATTGAATGTTGTCGGTATCAGTAGCGCAAGTCATGTGGCAGTAGATCTCCTTAGTGGTTGACTTGTTTCTCGCCTCGAATTGCGCCTGGATGTACGCGGCTGCTTCACCGTACTCTTGCGCCCCTGCGGTCAGACAGACACGTTTCCTTATTATTCATTTAACCTACTGACGTAGGCCATTCTCGACTGAATTGTATTCCTCTATCATTAGAAAGGGAAATTTTTAAGTTTCAGGAAATAAGAAAGAGTAATTCTTGGCATAGGTGATTTCTTAATTTTATGAAGAAAAATTGTCCCAAGTCGTTTTTACGCCTTTTATTCGATCAAAACATAAAAAATTAGAGGACCGCAGTAAAATCAAAACGGGAAGAGATTACATTTGGTTGTTTTGGATTACGTTTGCTTTCTTAGTGGATGTTTCGGGAATTTCTTTAAAAAATTGAAAGTTTAACCTTTATGAACGAGGTTGGTAACATCTGGCAGCAAGTTCTGTTTTAGATTTGCTTTCTTCAGACGGGAGAGGTTAAGGAATGTGTTGCAATATGAATTTTTTGTTTCTTCAATGAGACAAATTGGGGTGGGTCGGTGGGGGAAGGGGGGGGGTGCGGTAAATGATTATTTTCCATTTGAATTGGTTTGCTTTTGATATGAGATTTGGAAGAATCTTTTCTCTCTAACGAATGTTTTGTTTTTATAAATAAGAAAAGAAACTGATAATATTTGAATGGATAATTTTTAAAATTTTAATTTTTTGTCTCTGAATGTTCTTTGAAAGATCACTTTTATGTTATTTCTTACATATTTCAACTTTCGCGATTACGTAAAAATGAAAAAAGAAGAAAGAAAAGCGAAAAAGAGAATCAAAATTGAAATTATTTAATTTATTCTACAATTTCAGTTTCTATTACCTAAAAATAATGTTCACACTCGTACCGAAAATTCAGAAGATGGATGACATACGATGAACGATACGTATTTAGATCAGTGTACCTCAAACAAGAGGATGTAGCTCTCTTGTGGGGCGTGAAGGAATTCCAAGGGCAGCAACAGACTACGGACTTTTTATAACAATGAGAACTTCCCGCATTTATTTTTACACCACATGTAACATATGATCTTCGCTAATGGATTACGCTGTAATTTTCGAAATTCTATTCCAAACCGTTCATTTCTTTTTTACTGAAATGCAATACATACTGGGTGCTCTATAAATTATTCACTAGATTAATAAATGTTAACAAGAACGATATAAAATCTTTTTACTGTAATTTTCGCTATAAATAAAAAAGAAGTTTAATAGTGATGGTGAAAGCGTGCGTTTGACATGGAAATAGATTAATCTTCAATTTTACGTTAACAAAATTCTATGGATACAAATGTGAAAAATATTTTCTTACCGGCATATTCGGGGAAGCAAATGGTGAGCGGAGACTTGCGAATTTTCTCCTCGAAAAGATCCTTTTTGTTCAAGAAGAGAATAATCGAGGTGTCGGTAAACCATTTGTTATTGCAAATTGAGTCGAACAGTTTCAAGCTTTCTTGCATTCGATTCTATAACAGATAATTAACATGCAAACATTAATAATAATTAATGTCCAAAGATATGTAACTATAATCTAACATGATTTTAAATGTACAAAATATCGCATGAAAAATAGAGGTATAGAAAGAAATTTTGTAAAATAATGTAAATAGCAAATCATTCCAGTGGATTGAAGAATGAGGGGTTAATCAATGGGGTCGTTCCACGAGAACTCGTTAATTTCCAACAATTGCGGTTTATCACGTTTTCTTCCCACGTAGGATTCTCCATATGCATCTCCATAAGTAGCGTGTACATATATATATATATATATATATAATGGTGCGAAAAAATTTTCGAATCCTTTCTTCATGATAGAACAGGCAAAGAGATAAAAAGCACTTAGATTTGTAGAGGACCTTTTTCATGTACGATTCTGTCAATTATTAAGTATTAAATATATTTCGTCATAAGAAGTACTTTATTCTTCAACAGCTTTAAGAAACAGTTCGTGAAATACATAACCAAGATTATAACAAGGTTATTATTAAGAAAATACGAAGTATACCTAGCATGAGGAAAAATGAAAAATATACGAATATTAATCGTTCTTTAGTAATTTCTTACCCCCCCCCCCCAAAAAAAAAGAAAATAAAACATTACAATATATCGTAGATATGTTATCTTTAAAAGGGTAATACAGTTCATGATACATATACTATATTGTATATTTCTATCGTATATGTACATGTACCTATCGTAACGTAAAAAGGTGACTTTTTTGAAAATCCAAAGACTCTGGAAACTCGTATGTGTTTTAGAATTCCCTTGTTCATTTATAAAGCTCCAAAACTCTTGATATGGTAAGTGGAGATCAGTGCAGTTTAGTTTTCCTTGGCTTCTTGAATTACTCTATTGTTACGAATTTCACCATCGCACCGTGAAATATCACCTGTCCTTTTGTGTATACACTATGATCTCGTATCACTTTAATATAAATGAACTAGTTAAAAAAAAAAAAAAAAAAAACTAATACAACAAAACTTTATTTAAATGAAAAATATCGTTTAATATCATCTTAGTTTTATTGTCATTTACTAAACTTTGTTTATTATGTATTACTAAAAAAAAGTGAAATTGTCAAGTGAAAAAAAAGTGCGAATATTTACCGTCGTTTCGTCTTCGTGCAGGACTTGATCGTACTCGGACATCGCAACGCAAAATATGATCGCGGTAACGTCCTCGAAGCAATGGATCCATTTCTTACGTTCGCTTCTTTGGCCGCCCACGTCGAACAATCTGTAAAGAAGCAATGGTATACCGATGAACAAGGGTTCAGAAATTCATTGGATAATTAATTATGTTAAAATATGTCAATCTGATTTTATTAATATTTCTATCCTCCTGTTACATTTTTATAGAAAATAATATTGAAAAACAATATTACATTTATCTAAATGTAGTTCTTTTAAATTTTATTAAAAAGAAAATAATCAACACACACACACACAATTGTGTTTAGAGACAATGGGAAAATAACACGATAATACAAATTTTCTATTTTCTAATTGTGAAGTACAAAATAAATTGTCACAGTTTTAATTATATAATATTTGCGTAAATGTAAGTTATATTTCTATATAAATACATAATTATATATAAATAATGTCAGTATACTATTAAGAGAGCTAAATGCAAATGTAAATTATACACCTATGTAAATAGATATAAATAAGTGTGAAATATATCTACAAAGAAACATTTCTTAAAGTGACATTAATTGAAAGAAGGAATGCATGTGCTCGGTTTCTTAAATTGTCAACCCAATGATTCATGCTCAATCATTCATAAGTCATTGCTCTCTCCCTTCAGCCTACCCTTCTCCTGCCTCTTTACTCAATTTCTTTTTTTAACCACTAAGATCAATGTTAACACGTAATATACCACGTGGCAATATGTTTCTTGATTTTTAATGTTGTTGTCATGCCAGAATCTCCAAATATTTTTATCTAAAAATTTTATTACTACAGTGTACCGCTATTTATAATTAATTTACGATTAAAAGGAATAAAATTACTAATAAATATGTAAATATTTCATACCTAAAATTTGTGTACATCATGTATTACATTACGTTAACAAGAACAAACAAACAATTATTATGCGCATAGAAGATAGGAATAATCATTCGATTGCGGAATAGAAAACAATCTCCTGTCTGTTGTCGGTAAACCCTAAAATCTCCAAAAAAGATAACATTTTTTTCATACCAATGGTGTTGATAAAGTTACACCTGTATCCACCTTTGATCGTAAGGATTAGATCAAAACGTGTCGGTCTTCTACTTTCTTGTCCTTGTTTCTTTGTATTATATTCATTTTTCGTATTAGATAATTGTATCAAGTATATACTTCTGTTAAATTAACCGTTCTTTACAATACTCTATCTAAAAGTTCATTTTCCTCCATTGTACGATTTCAATGCCATCTGGTGGCGATAAGGGAGCACTTTAACAGTGATACATAGTTGAAAAGGAGAATAACCTGTCAGGTCCAAAGATATGTGTCCTTTAAAAATAGACGATAAGATCATGAAGTTTTGCAGAAGATCAATAATATGGATAATGCTATGGTTAGTAATATTTCTTACGTATGTAAATTTTGTGTTTAACATTACGTGTATTAACAGAATCGTTTTTGTGCATTTTACGAATAAACATCTGACCCGAGTACTTACTTGAAATTAAGATTCTTGAAAGAAAAGTGGACTTCGACTATTCCCGTTGTTTTAACACGGGTCCTTAAAATATCTTGCTCCGTAGGCTGATAATCCCTGGCCCCTAATCGGTCTAGATCATCCAGGAAACTGGAATTTCAAGGAAAAACGCAAGACCGTTAGTTATATATATTTTTAGAGAATTCTTCAAAATATCACAGATTAAAAACGATTCTAGAGAACCATTTTTACTTAAAGAGAAATAAAAGGAAATAAGAAGAAGTGTTCGAAATAATTCTGAAAAAGTATTTTATAATTTTTTCTTACTATATTTTAGGTTAACTTTTCATTCCTAAAAGATTTAAGATATTTAACTTTTATGATATTCAACTACTTTAAGTGACACCTTCACACGTGGTGTAAAGTGTTTCCAGAGACTTCTAGAGAGTAAATGACATTCCCCTCGTTCTAAATTCAGGTCGTAACCGAGATCGAGTTCGATCGATTTTTCCACTTCTTGTGATTTGGCATTCATTGCCAAAGTTGGATGCACCTGTAGCCAGGCACAAGCACTTTCATCTTATCGCGCTGCATGGTTTTTATATTGGTTTTCGTGTCTCGCACGTACGGATAGCGGCCAGGCTGATCGATATCGGGTGTCCAGAAAAAATGGCACGCTATTAATATAAAATAGCAAAACGTTACCATGCGCTGTTCGATAATTCCTTGTCATTTTGTTCTGCTTATGTTACCGTGTTGATTAATTACTATAAAATGTGAATATTTGGTGTCAGTAGATTAAGGACATTGAAAGTATATTACTAATGATATCATAAATGGATATTAATATCTAATATTTGAAATGTTAAATGTTTTATCACAAAATATTTAATATATTTGAATGTTGAGTAATAATTAAGTTGATAAATATCTATATAACTGTAGTGTATAATAATGATAGAATAATATAAAGAATAAAATGCAATTATACAGCATTAGAGTCCATTGTTATCTATAAAATATCCGATATATGGAAATAATAATTACAATAGATCCGCAATCGCAACCATCGTAAGCAAGTAAGTATGCACAATGTGTATGCAAGACGCTAGTTGAGGTTAGATTTACACGCGTGGATCATCTTTCGTTGTCAATAACTCGAAACGCTGATAACCAATAACCGAGAAAGAAACAGCTTACATTTCTAAGAAATCTCATATTTACACTTGCAGACATCCTGTATACGTGAGCTGTAACGTGACTTTATCACCAGTTGCTTTTCGAAAACATCGTAGATCACCCGCGTTTCGGTTACTAGCGTTTACAACCATAAGGCATAAGGTATAGTAGTTAAAATATATGGGGTGATCGAATACATTTGGCGCTCTCGTGTTTATATTGAAATCTTTATATCGAACAATATATGTATACAAAAGTCAAAAGTGTCAAGAGATATAAAACAATCACTTCAAAACATATGATACAAACAATAAAAAGTATAACGATTACTTTATGACATTTGTTTTCTAATTTAATTATTATTGTCAAAAGCAGTCGTATGACAAGAATTTATGCTTGATAATCATTATTTTTAAGGAAAATTCTAAAATATAATAAAACTCTAAAAAAAAAAATTTTTTCCTAAACAGGGTACTGGTAGATTAACAAGAACAAAATAAAAAAGTTAACGGTTTCATGAAATCGCACGGAAACTGTTCTCATTAAAAGGAACGCTCTCGGTAGGTCCTGTCCTTGCACCCGATTTTCTCGCTTTATCCTAACCCCATTTTTTCCCCGTCTTGCTTGCTAATTATTAAGTGTCCAATTATTACGAATTTTTCAACAACGAGTGATGTTTTGTCCCTATTGTTGTACGTTCCACCCCGTTGTGCTTCAACATTCTTGCGTATCGCTATACACACATATTTCCTTGCTTCTCTCTTTTACTCTCTCTCAGAGCGTACAGAGCACAGAAAGAGAAGCAGCGGTAATAGAATGAAAAGAGAAACAATTGGGGTTGGGGGGTGAAAACGAGGGAACATAGTAAGGCAGAGAAGAAAGAGTGGTGGGGGATGGTGTCGGCGGCCATTTTAGGCCACGTGACACGGGCGTGGCGTGACGTCATTGACGATCAATACGCCGCTGAACCTAAATAAGAGAGAAAGAAAAAGGGGGAAAAAAGACGAAAGAGAATGCTCGGATCCCTCCAGTTGCACTATTTTTTTTTCTATTTTTTATTGCCTACATTGCCTGGCGAAATTAGGTTCGTCTCGAGTGCTGTGTCCATCGGTGGTTTACGATCGGTAAAACTTGAATTAAGCTTTTAGGTTAGATCTACTTACGTTTCAGAACGTTCGGACTTTTGGAGCAATTTGGAGTTTTATTTCTCTCTCTCTCTCTCTCTCTCTCTCTCTCTCTCTCTCTCTCTCTTGGTTATTTGTAGAGTCGAGTACAATTGTCTGGGTTGAAATTAATGTTACATATAGGGACACGTCTGGAGATTCGAAATACCAGGGTATTGATAATCTGTTTTGGAAAAATTTACTTTCCTGGGAGAATATAATTTGGGATATTGTAAACTATACAGATTTTTTAATATAAACTTTTTCTCTGTATATTTAGGGGCACGTAGTTTTGTTAATGTATTAATAGTGCGAATTTAGAAGATTTTTATATTTTCAATATTGAGGGTCTCATGATGTATACTGTTCACAGAATCTTATTTATGAAAAAAGGCTCAATATAAATAATAAAAATATTCCAAGAGGATTTTAAGCTTTTTTTTTTACAATAAAAAAAAGAAAAGGGAAGATATTAAAAATTGTAATTTTACATGCTTTGCTGTTTTTCCAAGCAATTATTTAATTTTAAGTTATACTGTAAATAGTAAATTTAGTCCCACCCGTTATGTAGTTGTAGTTATGTTTGAATCTACTTCGTGTCTTGTAAAATCTAAATTCGAATTTCAAACTGAGATTAACACATCAAATTATCAGGTAATAATTTTCTTCTAACCTTAGAAAATGTTACAATCTCTTTTATTTGTTATTTTATTTATTTTATTTAAAACAATTTTTATCTTCCCATTCTTATGTAACGAAATTTAATATTCCTAATGAATGTTGATAACTAACACAAGAAAATAGTACTTCTATAGCTATATGCATTAGAAAACATACGAAAATATCCGCAGAGGAGTAATGCAATAAATCGTGACCCTTCTGTTCGATGCTTGTTGCTACGCACACTATAATCAGGACACAACAGGTTGCTAACAGAGACTGGTCATTAAACAATTTGCTATATGACGTCATAGTACCTAGTTCGTTCAATTGCGAAAATCCAATGAATAATTTCTATCATTACTTATGCGCCGACTTTAATAACTAACTAATAACTAACTGACATAAACTGAATTAGTTATACGTTAATCATAACTTTTTACCAATTTGTTGATAAAAAGACAGTATTTTAAACGCATAGAGACACGTATTTTGCGAGGGATAATGTTACTACCATCAAGATTACTATCTCCGAGGATGTGTCATGCTTTCTAGATGGATTAGATGTAACCTAATCGCCATCTATTGTCTTCATCACGGAATCATTGCCATTGTGCTTGCGTATTCTATGTGTCGGCAGTTCAATATTCAACTGGATATAATATTTTTCAGTGACGTCGTGTCACATCAGCTTTTACTATTAATATTATTATGCACACAGGTTTGGTAAATTTATTTAAGTTTGAAAATTAATCTGCATAATATAACATATTTGGGCTTTATGTTTAATATATAGGCGGAAAAATACAAATCTTCTTGAAAATTTTGAAAATTATTTTCTGTGAAAATTGGTAATTGTGCAAATATTCGTGTAAGAAAATAGCAAAATAAAGCAAGGTGTTTTATTTTGACACACTTTTCTAGAACGCAGAGAGAGAGAGAGAGAGAGAGAGAGAGAGAGAGAGAGAGAGAGAGAGAGAAAGTATTTAAAAGAACAAATTTAAATATTTTTGAATTTTGATTTTACGAACTAAAACATTAAATTTGTAATAGTATAATTTTTTCTGCATTTTCTACATTTTCCAATTTCTCTTAAGATTTTAATATTCTTTATTCGAATTAGAAGTTATCGTCTCCTGAATAAATAGTACGAGTGTAATGTATACTGAAACGATAGAATTACAAATGACGTTAAATTACTGATCTCCGGCCAAACAGTAATTAATTTCTTGGTGGCTGGCAGGTCTCGCTGTTGAATATGAATGGAGCCGTGAAAGGTTCAGTTTCTATTAGATTTGGATCTACTCCAAATTAGGCGTTAGAGGTACCAAGGATCTTGGCAGGTTCTCCCTGGGTTATGTTTATTTGTAAATATTCTCCCTATAATAAAACCGTGTCGATGGTCGAGTTAAGAAACTATAGAAAATCGAATATAAAAACCCGGTAGAGATAATTTTGATACAATATCTGTCTAGCGATTAGCCCGCTTTTAATGCACCAATTTACACAACGTTTACATTTTTTTTTTAGTAGAAACGGTATTGAGGTCTTAGAGACGAGGATGATCGATCGATTTCTTTGAAAGTTTAATGAAACATTCCCGATGTTCCTGATGAATTACCTTCGAGCTAGGGCAGTTTCTCCAAGATTTTGCGAACTCTAGATTTTATCTAGAAAAGTTATAGATTGGTAAACAATCGATGTGACAAATTTACTCACTATTTCGCCGAGTCGTTGAGTTGGTACTCGTTGCTCCTGCCAAAGCATTCCTGGACCCCGCTGTCGGCCCAAAGTCTATTCATCGCAGCCAAAAGCTCCTCGCTGAATGGTTCCGTGTCCTCCATTCTTTGGATCACGTCGAACACCATTTTCGCGTCCGGCTGATAAGCAATTTTCAAGTTAACTCAATTTACAGAATACATATATACCAGTTAATGTAAAATAAACATCGGTAACACCTATATTTTTCCAATATTAAAACAATATTTTGTATTTTTCTTTTGTTTAACTGATGTTTGCTTGTTAACGCTACAAAGATCGTGCGAATTAATTTCGAAGAAATTATTAAAGAGATTAAAATCAGTTGAATTTATGCCAGAAACATGTACGAAGAACTTTTTCGATTTGCTTATATCGAAGAGAAAAAGAGAAAGAAAATACAGAATAAAAATTTGCCGATCTTATACGACTTAATTAAAAAGCGGAAGTACTATCCAAATTAGGTTAAAATGCTGAAGCGGATGTGCACTCTACGCTCTTTTTGAATGTGCCCTTGCCAAATGCTTCAACAAGTGAACACTACTTAAACACTTAAGATATAGCAAGACGAGCAAGTGGAGGTGTATACGACGTACATAAATCTTGTTATATGTGTTCCAGTATTTATTACGCTCTTCCCTTCAACGATTTTAGAACCGCGAAACATACTCGTTTCTCTATTGTGTTTTGTTTCCTTTCTTTCTTCCTTTCTTTATACCTCAAGTGTATTATTTAACTATAACGTTGTCTATGTATTTCTTATCTAACAAGAAATATCTATTATATACGTTCGTGCTTCGTATTATATAAAAAGAACTTTTCAAAATAATGATTATACTATGAAAAGAGAAAATGTTACCGTTGATACGAGCGTGGACAATGTAATTGAATAGATAGAAAAGTGGAGATGACGGAAGAGATTGTAATAGAATAAATTCGAAAGAAACGATCGTTTGACGTGTAAAAAGAAATGAAACGAAATTTAACGTAGAATCTGTATTGCTACACGAGATCAAACTTTAGCAATATTTAACGAGTACGGGGAGAGCTTCGGCATGTCGAAGCACAACAAGATTTCGATATCTAACAAGAGAAAAGCATTTTGATTTATTAAAACCACTGGAAGAAAACACTGGTTCGCAATGATACTTGAAGCGCATCATGATAACTAAGGAATCAATCTGACCAAAGTCATTCCAAGCTACCAGAGATACTACAAAAGCTTGTGAAATGGTACGAAATGGGACGACGGGCGGGAACAATCAGCTCGTATTGCCTAATAAGAAAAATATTAAATAAACAAAAAAAAAAAAAAAAAAAAAAAAAAAAAAAAAAAAAAAAAAAAAAAAAAAAAAAAAAAAAAAAAAAAAAAAAAAAAAAAAAAAAAAAAAAAAAAAAAAAAAAAAAAAAAAAAAAAAAAAAAAAAAAAAAAAAAAAAAAAAA
>JACXIT010000089.1:4234358-4294195 GCA_014737525.1 Bombus difficillimus | reverse complement strand
ATCCATTAATCCTTGATTCGGTTTTTACTCGATCGTGTAATCTTTCGTTTCGTTTAATTTTTGTTGCGTTAGAAAAAAAAAAAAAAAAAAAAAAAAAGAAAAAAACTTTTAGTAATCTAACATGAATTGTTATAGTCGTTTAATAAATTCATAAATTTTTGTCTATATATGTACTGCAAATCTTCTAGGTGAAATCGATTTCCTCCTTCCAATTACGTCACTCGTCTAACAAATCAATCGCGTTAACTCAATTTTTCATGTCTTCTTTCGAAAGAGTATTTGCTGGAGACACGAATCTGCAAGCGTTTGTGTGCTGCTTCGGCCTTGCTTCGGCCCTGCCGCGGTCTTAGAATCTTTCGATCTCGTTTTCATTTCAACGAAAAAAAGGTGTTTTAATATTGAAAAAAAAAAAGAAAATCTTGGAAATGACGACGGGTGTCAGTAACCATTCCTTTATAGTTACCCAACGCTTAAGAAATTGTGTAAATTCGATCGAGGATACAGAATCCAGAGAATACAGCAGAATTAAAGAGAACCTAATCACCGTAAGTATCGCTTCAACTTACCTCCCGTTCATTGGTCGAAAAGTTGATATCCAAATTCGGCATCGCTCTGAGAATAGCGACTAGAGATTGTATCGTGTTGCTGTATACTACGGGCCTGTACTGCTTGAAGTCTTCGGGTGTAAATCCGCTTTCATGGATAATTCTGGGAAAATAAACGACGGACATCTTGTTTAAGGCCAATTCGGCACAAGTCATCCATATATTCATGGTGGCAGGCAATTAATTTTATTCAGGTTTCTACGATAATATAGAATAGTTTAGAGAAAAATTATTATCAAGTTGTAAAAATTGCATCAGCATTTAATACGAACTCGCGTATCTCTGCGTATTATTTATGCCTCGTATTTAAATTTCTTTGGAAATGCAAATTTATTTTTAGATTTCTATACTGAAATTATTATATCATATCGAAACGTTGCTCATTTTAGTAAACTCTATTTAGTAAAGGTAGTTGAATGTTGAAGCTAACTAACTTCATTCCTGCATTAGAATTTCATAATAATTATTTCGTTCTAAGGTTTCGTATTATTTCGATATCATTGTACTTTTCGAGATCTACAGTTTCTCCTTGAACGCTTTTAGGCATTTTTGCATTAGCAAGTCATCGGTAAATTAGTAATCCGCAAACGTTCTCCGCAGTTGAACACGCGTGCCTTTGTTCATGGGACACCATGAATGGGTCCATTGACTGTAAAACAAGATTTCAAACACGTTCTACCAGCCGCTGGTCTTTCAACGCTGAAATGACGGATTTTTCGAGGTGAACAACCGATTTGTTATAGCGTTAATGAAACTCTTTTTATTCTGCAGAAAATTCAATATAATAATTTACGATATTTAATCTTAATATATTTCGTATGTACGTGTATGTACAGCTCGATTTGCATGTGATTTTGTAATTAAAGTACGGCGGAGGGACGAAAACGAACCAATAATTATCGAGTTTTACGCGTAAACGAAAGTCTTCGATTTAGATCGCAGTTTTTTAAATTTCGTTCGTAAAGATACGAGTTTGCATAAACATATTAAAAAATTTGTTAGCTACTTACTTCATTTGTTTGACGATGGTACTTTTCCCGGACTCTCCGGCACCTGAAAATTGAAAAGAATAACGTAAGCAAGAAACGTATAACGAGTGATGTAGAATCGGTAAGTATTAAAATGTAATTGGCTAACTGGATCACTGGATAGTAGGTGATTCATAGGTCGTTTCATTCCATTTCATTCATTTAATCTTTATTTATTATGTTAGTATGTTATCTTTGTCGATCAAAGGTTCCAGTTTCGTTCGATTGGAAATAATAAGAAATAACGAAACCGAAATTTCTACCGAGGCAACATAAGAGGCGCGCAGAACGAACGTTTATTTCGAGTCAATTTATCTATCCCTGTATAATATCGTGAAACTGTAGAGACGAGAATGAAATAGAAACGAAGTAAACGAACCTAAACTCTTGAAAAAATGAGAGATCAAAGAACACGATTTGTAGGAAAATCTCGAGGGCACCCTATATATGTATAAGACGTTTACAGTCTACTTAATATCTAATAGCCTAATATCTGAAAATGAGATGATAGGTAGGATAGCTTTTAAAGAATTCCCCGTAATTTCCTACTAAATTTTCAGGCTTATCTCGTTTCTCCCGCAAGTGTCATAATATTTATGTACAGGGAAAGAAGTGTGCACGGACGGAAGCTGGGGGCCCGGAAATGACGTGGCACACCGTGGCAGCGGAACTTGTTTTCCTGCTTATGGGTGGCGAGTCTCTCCCCCTGTTTTAAAAAGCTCTTTCATCCCGAACTCGTTCAGTCTACTACGTACTACTTCTGTCGATCGTCTGGAACCGGTCGGATTCTACTTTGTCCGAATCTGGCGCACAGCGAAACGACGACACGTCTCAACATCGTAAACAACTCTGACGACATCTTCAGAATGTCGAAGCTTCGGCTATCGTGAATTATCGACTTTCGAATTCTTGTTCCGTTCTCGCAATTAGGATACGGGTATTTATGCAACTTCGTGTTTCTATAAATGTGAAAATTTCTAAAAAAGAAAAAAGTGGAATCCAACTAGAGAATCGTTTGATCTACTATATTTGATCAATATATGCTAAATTAGAGAGGAATTTCTGTCTTTTGATCAAAATTTCTAACTATTATATGATAAAGTATCCCTAAAAATCGTACTTTTCACGATAAAACCAATTGCGTCATCTAATTGACGACACGAACTCGTCAAGTTGATTCACTCAAGCCCGGTTATACTCGAAACTATCACTGTGTCACACTCGTCATAACGCGTATGTACTACTCAAACTAATTAAACGATCATTTACCCAAATGGTTTTATTCTCACACGAGAACCCTCACATTTGTTAAGCCTTCGAACGCTTAGCATCTTTTACGAGGGTGACTTGATAAAGCAACGAGAAAACTAAAGAAATAAGAGATGAAAGTTGTATGAGAAGACGATGATACGAACGAATAAGAAATAATTTATAAAAGAAAATTTATAAAAGTAATATTATTATTCAGATACATATCACACACACACACACACACATCGTGAATGATACTGAATAAATTCAGAAAACACGATTATCGTAAACGGCGCCATTATTTATACCCTATCGCTTTTATCACTATTCCGGTTAATATTACCGATATCCTCGTTTCGCTTTCACTCTATTTGTTGTTACGTATGTTATCACGAACGATACGAATTTTACGATTCTAGGCAACACCGTGATCGACGACGCACAGTGTAATACGAACGCCAATAAATTATCGTTCGTGTGCTAGAGTCATTGGAAACAATGATCGTACGTACTGTCTCGTTCGTATTCCTGGCGATGATAGAGACACGTATTTAACAAACTGAAGACTTATTTTTCGATTTACCATTCGCGATACTACGAAAATTATTTGCACATATCCCCTTATTCTCCAATAAAGCTTCTCTTTTTTTTTTATCAAGTTTCGTATTTCACCTTCGCGACGTTCGAAAATTTTTGTAAATACACGAGTTATATTTTTCTGAATATATGCGCACATATATACATGCACACGTATATATAAAAGCTACAATTAGACTATGGACTTTTAGGCAAATTTGTATTGTCGAAAATTGAATTACAAGCCGCTGTTAAAGTGGACAAGAATTTCGTTATAGAAGAGGAACGTTGGAAGATTTTTAGTGGCAATAATTTTCTTTTTTTTCCATAATAATAGAACAATTTCCAGATAATTGAACAACTTCTCAGATCGAAGTATTATATCAGTCTCGTTTAAAATGTACGAAGAAAGATTCTGGAATACAATACGCTAAAAATACAGAGAATCGGTCTATACAAATCTAATTTTACATGGCTAAAAGTTAGGTAGTTAATTCGGCGATTGACTTATTTCTAGATCCCGACCGAGTCTTTGCAATTTTCACGATTTTAATCGTCATTTTCAATTCTATTCGTCTTTTTAACACGACATTTGAGCGATAAAGAGCTTGGAGATATAACAGATTTATTATACCTGTTCCATCAAGCTACATTTTATAGTAAACGTTATACTCGTTACTCTGTTATTTTCGAAATTCGCGATAATCCATATTTTCTATATATAGAGTTTTTTTTATTATATCTTTCTTAATTTCGATATAGATTTCGTTCGAACGCTAAACGATAACAGCTATATTTATATAGGAAATATAAAATGTAAACGTAATAAAAGTATTTTATAGTAATAGAGGTCGAAGTAACCAAACGAGTTAACGCTATTTCGCAGATGTTGAAGCATCGGGTGAGGATCGATTTACGAAAATTCTCACAATTCGATCGATCGAGGCAGAAACAAAGAATTCCTGATTTTCTGCTTGGTATTCAAACCCGAGATTATCCGAGGGAAATCTGGGTCCTGTTTATTGGTGTTACCAATGACGTCATTCCTTTTGCTTGCGTCTTCCACGAGTATTTTCATCCCATTTATGCTGCAGGAAACGCACACGGTCGCTCTCTCTACTCCCAGTCTCTCTACTCCGTGTACATATATCATTCGCTAATTTGAACGCGAGTTTAATTTCTGTCTGTCGATAAATAACACGCGCGAAACAACCAGAAAGCCGGCACTTTTTTCACCCAAATTCATTTCTTTCTTCCCACGATTATAAATAATTGGCAGCCCATTATGCTTGTAAATTTCTGTCCCTTTAATAATCGTTATCTTCTCGCTATCTTGGTTTACAGCTTGACGCTTCCATTTTTTTAGCAAAATAATCGATAATAATCGATAATACCGCGAATAAGATAATTATAGAATGGCCAATTAATTTGAATAACTCTTGTAAAGAAAGAGACACGAATCAAAATCTTACATTTCAAGGAATTAATTCTTTCATAAATGAATAACGCCGAACGTGAAACAATCGTAACAATCGTGGAGTATAAATTAACGTATAGGTTGACGATTTCTCCGATTTTCGCAAATGTCACATGCCAATTGTCACATTCCACGGAGAAAAGTAAAGAAATAAACAAATAGAAATTAGATAAAACGTAACTATTTTCCAGGAAATTAATTCCTCGCGTTGGCGCGAAAGTAACGCGATTGTATCAGAATGAGGCATTTTGCGAGAGCACGTCCGCGATAATAATTGCACACCGATTGTCATCCGGATCATTAATTTCGAGTCACGTTATCCAGACCAGTCGTTAAAAACAAACGACAAAGCCGGGCAGAAACTGAATTTACGAGAACAGCCAACCAATTAACGGAGATACTCGAATTGTAGGGCTCTCTGTTGAAATTCCTTCGAATCGAAATTTCTCGCGACACTCGCGGTTGAAAATGTGACGCGCGTGATTAACTAATCGATCAATTATATCGTTCGGTATTTTCCTATTCGACGTATTAAATCATTATCATAGTAATATAAATCGAGAAGAAGAAGGTTTTTAAAGATATACTTGGATATTATTTAAGAAAATTATTAAGCTATTATACAAAGATCGTAGATTAAAGATGTTCATATTAAAGAACCTTTGGGAAATCTATTCAATTTTATAGCGTTCGAAGATTTTATATTTAATGTTCGAATAGACACGTTGCCCCTGTTAAAAATACGTAATTACATTTAACAAAGATTTAGTTTAATCCGGGCCCAGAACGAGTAATCCGGAGACGTATTCGGTCAATTTTGTTAATTGGGATGATTATTTAAACGCGTTTAATGCATAAATGCTACGACAAATCTAACCACGTGCCAAATATAACTTTTCGTAGCAACTGTCAGTTACGTTTACGTCTTTTGATCACACGCTTGCTCGGTTAAGAAAAACGCGGTTCGTGAAAAAGCACTAAATTTATTATGTTTTGTTAATGGTTATATTGTAATTAGAATGGTGTTCTTTAAACAGCTACAAATGACCAGTCGATGATTACATAATGAACACCTGTCTCTTTAGTGGATCTACATTCGTTATTTATACCGTGATTAATTTAGGCTCGATATAATTTAATTTAAACATCGAGTCTCGACATCCTACTTGTACATACATTTAACTTTTCTTTATTTATAATTTACAGAGCCCCACGCTAATTCCGATTACTTTAGATATTGTACAATCACAAAAATTGTATCGTTCGATCGTCCGAAATATTGGATCGGTCAGATCTTTCTGTAATTATTCGGCCGATCGGGATTCTACCGTACTTGTAAAGTACGAAAAAGGTTCGAACCTACTTGCGTTGTACGGATACGGGGCGTATCCGGAAAGTAAGTTTCAGTTGGCTATTAAAGAAAAGCGGAAATTTATTTCCCTTCCTTCTTTTTCTTTCGCCCTTAATGAGACAGTTGCAGAGCTGAGACTAACAGAGGGCACCGATTTTTGTAGCCGCGCTTCATAGAGAACGATGGGCGCTTAAACGTGCAGCTAGGACCCCGGTTAAGGTGGTAGCCGACGGGTGGATATCTTTGGAAATTCACATGTTTCGCAAATTTTACGGTTCCCGCTTCACGAAATGCCGGGTGCCACTTTAGGCGACATCGCTGTATGAAGCGGCGATACGTAGCGCAAATCGGAAAGTCCGTCCGTATCTGAAAGGGGAGGACCTAGGTATGGTAAATAAATAAATAACAATACGAAGCGAGGATAGAGAAATAGGTGTCCCGTTATGACAAATGTCCACAACGATAAAAACTTTTGTCAGTTTTTAAGTGGTAGTTATTAAGTGGTAGTTTATGGTATTGGAAATAAATTTCTGCTTTTCTGTAATAGGCAATCGGAACCGTTCCGAATACGCCTCGTACAATGTATGTACACTCGAGACCATTTTTACTAACCATCGTCTTACCTCGAGTTCCTCTATCTGTATCATTCCTACCTAAAAATATAAATGCCGTACATATGTAACTCACCAAGCAGTAACAGCTTGATATCCTTAGCAGCCTGGATACCATCCTCCTTGAGATTCTTCTCGATCTGCTTGCTACGGGCCAGTGCGGCCCGCTCTTCAGCGGACATGGCGCAGCCCATCTTGCCACAGGTTGCCTTCACAAACGCCACCACCAAGCCTCTACCTTTCCCTCGGCGGCTAGGAAACCGTTACTCTACCCTCTTCGTGGCCACCACCACCACCACCACCACCCAACCAGCACGGCTCGCGACTCACGTCGCAGGAGTCGTAGCTTCTTCCACGGTCGCCTCCACCCTCCTCCGCCGCCACCACCTCCTGCGCGTCACCACCGCCGCCACCCTCGGACACCAACACCCCGACGACGTCGTCTTCGTCTTCTTCGTCACGTTTACTCTCCCTCTCTCGCTCGCTCGCTCGCTCGTTCACTCGCTTGCTCTCTTTCTCTCTTTCTGTCTCTCTCTCTCTCCCTCTCTCTCTCTCTCTCTCTCCCTCTCTCTCTCTTTCTCTCTCTATCTATCTATCTATCTCGCCTCTTCCACACTAGTCGATGCTCCGCGACGCTCGCCGCCTCCTGCTGACGGAGGAGACCGCCACCCTGGGACGAGGTTACGCTCTCGCGAGATCTAGCTCTGTAACAACGAGAATTCAAAGTTTCATTTATATTTTTGTACTCTGCCTTATATTAAATTGTAAAGGAGGAAAGTTGAAGTACGATATAATAGCGTTTGCTGGTGATATAAGTTTGTTAGTTTGGAAAATATCACTTTTTGTGTAGAAGACAGTTTAATCCTGTCGCTAGCACTAGCTTCCTAACAATGGAAATTCGCAGTTTTATTTATTTAGTATATATATTTTTACACTTCAGTTTATTTCTCATCTCTAACCGTGTTCACCATAAGATTTATCTTAAAAAATAAGAAAATTTTCTTCTATTACGATTAAACTGATATTTACACTCGTCTATGTATATATAGAGGAATGAATCAAGTTTTTGTAGACATTTAATTTTCCCATTTTGTTTGCTTCGGCTTACTACCGTGTATCTCTTGTTATCAAACGAGGAAGCTTCTGTTTCACGACTCTACACTCCACTAATAAAACAGTTACGCTTGATACCACGTATTTTTCAAAGCATTGAAAGCGCAGATAACCCTCTATTATTGTAGCTTTATACTTTTTTGCTCGTACGGATATCTTGCTATTTGCAAAAAAATCTCGATAGACAAAATGTAAATGATGCAAAAATGCAAAATCGTGTTAATATATAGAAATTAATGCAAATAATAATAATAGAAACTAATGCGAATATTTATTCGCGTTCTATCTCCTTTATTATAATCTTGTATCGTTTTGATTTTTATTAGAATCGTTTGTTGTTATAATCGTAAAAATCTGAATTTCTCATATGTGTTGTCATATGCGAATCGATCAAAATATCTTCCGCATACATTTTGTATTTGTAAATATTTTGCCAAATTTTCATTAATAATAGCATCTGACGAAACAAATGTTTTATAATCGTCGACAGAGATATCATATATGCCAACGTTTCTAGATAAAGCGAACGCTTTGTATGCAGTTGTCCGCTACAAATTTGCACAACCGTGTGCCATTGTTCCTATTTACCTACCTCGTGCCATAAGCTTGCAAACATAGCGAACCGAAAGTAAGCTTCGTATGGTCGCTAAAACGTTACATAATATATAAAATATTACATAACTATTAATTAATATTTTAATTAATACGTTATTCGTTCATATACTACGGTTAGATACCCTTAAAATTGTTTCTTTTTACCCACTTTACCGTTAAACCGTTCCGATTCGGACGAAATGATAACTCGACGAAAGAAGTAAACAACAATGTAAGGAAAAGAACAGGTTCGATTTGCGCGGTTTTTCTTGCTGAAATATTAACAGGATAATGGGAGCTAATGTACCCTGGATGGAAATCGATCGAATCGTTTCGCTGCATCTAACCTATACGCGCCAGGTCATACATAGATTTCGGGTCACTACGTTAACTTCCATCTTATCGTGAATCCTTTATGCCTCAGAATGTCATTATAGGTTTATTTTAAGGAACATAGAACCGGGGTTCTTCTTGCAACGGATCTTTTTTCCCCTCCAAGAATTTTTATTTCGATCTTAAGACATAAATTCTATCCTATACCTAACTTAGAATTTCATTTCGTAGTCGCTTTTCGCACAACCTTACATTTATTTTTTCTAAAACGTAATATCTGAATGGAGATTTCAAAATTGTCTCCAGTTTATTAGATAAAAATTGTGCTGTACGAATTAAACGAACATATATACCTACTTGTTCAATTTTATTTATTATCAATTACAATTCAATTATATATTTCATAATTTATATAAGTATAAATAATTTCTATAGAAAATTCACGAATTATTATTTCGCAGAGCCGTTTCTCAAGTATAAAAATAGCAATCTCCGAATTTGCAAGTTTCCTGTTCTACGAAAGCATAAAACAGTCGGACAAGCGGGCACCTTCCGCGAATAATTTTCAGTTAAACATTTTTTAATTCACCTCCGACTAATTTAATTAAATAATTAAACGAATGAAACGAATTTCAACGCGAATCGTAATTAAAAAGCTTCGCTGACTATGTTCAAACTGCTATCCCATGAAAATTGGGTGAAGACCGGGGGGAGGGAAAAGGCGACATTCAAATTCAACTTTGGTAAAGTATGTGCGAAAACTAATTACTTTCATACGCTCAATGACTATTCGATTAAATTGTGTTTTCTTATCAATTAGACTTATTAATTATATCAAGAATTTCACATTTCTTTTGCTACGAGTTAATTAAAAATTAATCCAACGAAATATTTCGATATAATTAATATATTCTTTTATTTACTTTATTCTAGCAACTTCTAGTACCTTAAATACAACGAAGTAGCTAAAATACAGACCTTTCTAATAAAAATAAATACCAAGTAGAAGTAACTATATTTCGGTATATACGTAGTATCTAGCGAATGAGTTTAAAGATATTGTCATCTGTATCACCTTGCCTGGAACACCCTCGTACTATGGGGTATACTATTGCCTCTTCCTCTATCTCGACCTTAAAACAGAAGACGATGTAGAAGAGTAGGAGGGTGGAAAGGTTTGCTCGCCGGTAAGTAAAGCTTGGACAGCTCTGTTATATGTAACGCAAGGGGTTAATCGAGCTATTCAAACGATTATTTTTGGCCGGTAAGGGAACGTGTTTCACGCGTTTAACGATAAGGCATTTGCTATCTCGCTGCGAGCTTTCGGAGTTGAGAGCCTACTCGAAGACTTTGAAGTTCGAAGAACCGTGATATCTCGTTGCAGAAAACGAACCGCAATCGTCACTACGCCCGTTACTTCGGTTTAGTCCCGGAGATACGGAGGTGATGATATATCCGTATGGTATAAAGAGTGAAATTCAACCGCGCAGTTGTACGATACAAGGTTACAGTAGGTATAATTTTCTATGGAATAAAGTTTAATGTTTTCTATGGAGTAAAGTGTGATGTTCGCTTGGTAATAAATTTCGTTAGTTCGAAAGATATTACTTTTCTGCAGAATTAAAATACATTTCAAAACGAATATATTATAAATTCGTATCGGCTACAATAATTTCGAATAATTTCGAATAATTTCGAATAATTTCGAATAATTTCGAATAATTTCGAATAATTTCGAATAATTTTACGAAGAAATATAGAAATAGTATAGAAAATTTAGTAAATGAAATTATAATTACGATATGGATATTTAGAAAAATTGAAATAGGCAGCCTTTAATACGCATAGTCGGATTTACCAACGCAACAAACAAATTACTCATCGCGCTGAAAAGTTATCGAGCATGCAAACGAACTTTAGGTTGATAACGTCGTTTGCAATTAGCGACGTTAGAACGGCAACGGGTATCGACGCGTACGAATGCACCCATTTTTCAGCCAACTTTTGCCCCGGTTATCGCTATTCGATATAGTTCAAATATTCGACACATAATCGTAAAAATATGCGATTTCGTACGTACGACATAATAACAATAAAGCGAAGGAAACGTTGATGATGTAAGTTGCCAGATTAATTACTTAACCTGTAACGCGATATAATTAATTATTCAACAATATATAATATACATACGTGTCACGCGTTGTTGAAAATATATTTATTTTGGAGATAATGCGTTCTGATTATTATTCTACAGCATTATTATTCTACACGGTGGTTTATTGTTATAAGATCGAACAATGCTAATTTACTATTATAAATAAGTAAATTAGAATTGTTCGATACCATTGTATTATTTATACTAAATTTTATCGTTTCTAATATGATCGAAAATTTCAAGCGATTAAAACGACCCGTCGTGTATTATAGAAAATATCAATCCATGCTTTGAACCGTACTCTAAAAAGTCCATATTCTTTTATATACAAAAAGAGTTAAAACTGAACTATTTCTTACCACTTGTTGGTGTTGGCAGAGTTTTTAATACATACGCGAGACATCTGCTGTTTTTGACTCGAAGAGAGATTCTTTAATCTCTCAACGTTCTCGCTAATGTGTTCCTTTAAGTAAAGAAATCTCCATTTGTCAACTTTAACTTATTGCTTTTTTCTACTTGTCTTAAATTCGATTCCATTTCTTATATTATATACAAAGGACTTAAAAAAAGCTAGTAGCTGTATAGACTAAGATTGTTAAGAATATTCTTTCGTCGTACTCATAATTTAATGATTTATACACGAAACTGGTGAAAGAAATGTGAAAGAAAAGAACATAACCTAACCGTATGTATTGAAACAAAAAAAGAAAAAAGAAAAAAAAAGAGATTCGATTCTCGCGTCGAAGAGGGGTGGGGCGCGTAATCGAGGCGTAACTCATTCGGAATCACAGTATCAATAATAAATCGTGGACGTCTTTCGGTTCGTAGTTGGCGCTGCCGGCGATATTTTCTTTCGTGCCATCAAAGAAAACACGTCTTTCGCCTGACGATCCGTCACATAAAAGCATCTTTTCGGAAGTTTCGAAAAGGGGACGAGGCCTCGGCTCGAAGGCAAACGTTTAAACGTTGTAACATCGCTAATGTCGCGTTTCACCATCCTTCTCTATTTCTTTCTCCCCCTGCCTTCCAAACCGCTTTCGCAGCCTCTAACCTTTGTGGCGCATGCTTTCCAGAATTTCAACTCAAGGATTTCGTTTTCAAGGAAGAACTGCTTCTCTGTTGCGGACGAAAGTGAAAAAACGTTCGATCCAAATGCAGGTTTCCTTTTCAAACGCTCTATACGCTGCACTGATATTGAGATTTTTAGCGAATTACAGGATTAGCGTCTTCCTCGTTACTTTTAACATGTTCATTGCTACACAAATTTTCTATATTTTGCCCCGGAGATTTGCCCAATTGAAATAATGCTATAGCATACCAATTATTTTTTACAAAATATCGTGTGATATTTGCGCGCTTTTATTTGTTCGCAACGTTATCTAATGCCATTCGCAATATTTAAAATTTCTTAGTTCATGGAAATTTACTTTATTTTAATTATTCTAAGAAATTTAGCGATGCGCGTCACCGTGACGATCACACCGTGGGCAGCAAAACGTGTTAACAACTTTGGATGGCTTTCATCAGATACGTTCACATACAGTCATCATGATGCACTTTGTGCACCATTTCTAATCGATGAAACAAATCAATTTTTTTCTTCGAAGATTTCAAGAAAAATGCAGAGTATGTTCTATTTCCAAAAAATTCATGTTTATTTATTTTCGCGAAACAGATAAGATAAAATAAGAAGAAAGTTTGCAATTTTGTTGAAATAGCCTACATAAGATATAAGCAGTTGTGCTACGTTATTATTTCTTTTCAAGGAAAAAAAGTTCCTCGCTGCGCAGAAAACAAAACTTTGCAACAAGTGAAAAAGAAAAGTACTCGACATTTCAGGAACACCTTATATATATATATATATATATATATATATATATATATTACTATTATTATTACATATTTACACACACACACGCGCGCGCGCGCGCGTATTATATATATAGACATGTATTCCATAAGATATTTTTAATATGCACGTTGTTATTTGCTTCTAAGGAAAAATAAAACGTTTTAAATTTTGAGGCAAAAGGTATAAACTTACGTAAAATAAGAAAGAAAAGAATTCGAGTTTATACAATATATTAAAATTATATTTTTGTAAAATATATTACACTTTTATAGAGAAAAGAAAATTTTGTGGTGAAATATAGGAAAATTTCTGTTATTCCTTTCGTTTATTTAAACATCTCGTATACCGCTTATATATTTTGGAGAACAGTAGATAACACAAGAGCCATAAAACATTCATGAACGCTACTCAAATCTTTACTTCATATTGAAAATAATATTTTATCTTTTAGTTCGTGAGAGATTGGTTTCGCTTGGAAATAACGGAGAGCGAATAATAACAGGAAACGCTCTAAATATATAAACTTACGTTCATATTTTTATTAATTATCTTTCATTTCCAGTGTGTTCAAGCCATTTTTAAAGATTTAACATTCAACTCTAATCACAAGATTCATCTTAAAACGATCGTTGCTTCTTTAAATGAAAATAGAAAGGAAACTCAATCCAAAATGAAGAAATAAATTAACAAAAATACAATATCTCTGTTTCATATACGTATAAATATGTATAATATTTTATAACTATAAGTAAAATTCGATATTAACTAAAACCGCGATCTATCGAAAATACTTGAAGCTTTCTACACTTTGAAGTAACGCCTGAATTACGCTTTAACGGCACATCGAACATTGAGAAATACTGTCCCATTCGACGTAATAGTCAAATCACGGTATCCATACATTCGAGCATTTAGAGACATCGTTTCGTAATAAAATCGTATCCTATTCAGAAACAGATCGACGCGTAACATCTATGCAACGTTAATTATATTTACTGAACGAGGCGTAATAGTCAAATCATAATATTGATGTATCACTTCACAACACCGTTTTGTATAAAATCGTGTCCCAATATAGAAACATATCGAATCATAACCTATCTATAACCTATGTCAACTTTCGTATTAAAAAAGGAATTCACGATTATTCTAGAAAATCGCAGTTATCTAAATTTAATATTAAGTGCATTTTGTAAATTTGTTTAATAATTGGTTAATTAGATTGAAATAATTTGTTAAAGTTTATAGTCATAGTGAGGTTAGGATGGTACAAAAAATGTTGTATAAAGAATATCCGCATAGAATACAGAAACATTATATTATATGTAAAATTATTCAAACTAAAATACTCGTTATACACAGTGTCAAAATATAAAGCAAAGTATCTCTACGCTTCGTTTTTCGAGGAGATCAAGGTAAAGAAAAACTTGCGAATGCACGTAAATCAGGATATTTGCTATTAAACGATCCGTAGAAGGTTATTTCGCGTGCAAAAATAAATCGAAAATAAAGAATAAAATTTATCAACATAGTTTCGTTTCCAAGAAAATCGAATTGAAAAATTTATTAAGTATACATATTTGATTCGCATTCACACCTAAAGAATCAGTTGATGGTTATTTTACACCCAAAAATAAATCGAGAACGAAGAATATAATTCTTTAAAATAAAACTCCGGTTTCAACAAAAATCGAATTCGCGTATGTTCGATATATTCTCAAACTTGATCATCTCCGTCTTAGAAAATTTTCTTCTTTATTACCGATTTATTTTTCTGTGGGGAATCACACTCTGTATTCACTAGTACCGCACCCGTAGTATCGGACACCCTATATATTTTTTCATATATACACTACCGGTCGAAAGCTCTCAGTTATCGCATATCAAATTTTCTGGTAATTTCGTCATTAATTCAAAATCGGTCGAAATTTTCTTTATACCCGATAGATATTTTTCTAAAAGCTTTTCTAGCAAAAGATTTAGCATTCTTAGAACTAGTAGATTCCATGGGGCACGTAGTGATTTCAAGTTTTCATTCTGATTTCTTTGCTTCAACTCGAATACTAAGCGAGTCGTTCAGACGCCAAACTGATCAACTCGATATATTAGAAAATATACAAAAATGATAACATTTCGAAAAGTTCATTATCATTTAGAATATCATACATGTCACTTTCTTATAATAAACCAACTTATGGAAGTATAGTCGCTATTGGTCACCCACGATATTCTATGCAAAACCCTATATAAAGAGCATTTTCGTTAAAACAAAGTGTTACAAAATTTCTCTACAAAGTCAATGTATTCTATGACAAAATAGTATTTCCTTTTTTTTTTTTTTTTTTTTCACATTAGGAAATAAATATGTTACTGTTATACTACATTATATATGCTTTATATATGCTAACTCGAAATTTATATATATTTTACTTAATGTTAAACGAAAGATGCCCTCTATATAATGCATAAAGATGTTCTTTCTTATGCGTGTCTACGATTCGGTTATTCTTAAATATTAACTATTAATCCCATACCTATATTCATGCGAATAGTGTATACGCTTGTTTCGAATAAAAATGGTCACTTCATGGTGACTGTAATTCGCTTATTCTTATGAACTGACGATTAATCCCATATCCGTGCGATAAAACGAAACAATCCAGAAAAAGAATGAAATCGATCAATTTGGTTTCTGAGAGATCAAGATTAACAATAAAATATCACTTTTCGCGAACAGACCTCGAAATGCTATTTGTAAAGCGTGGAAAGCAAGCGTGACGGTGAATCAGCTCGCGAAAAGAAGGGCGTAAAGCTGGGACTCACTGGTGAAGCCACCCCGCGTCGTCCGCTAGGTACCAGGGTAGCTCTCCGTGTCTCCGGCCGCGTAGTACATAGACACCTCTCCCCCGTGGATACTTCCAAAACCCTTTTTACGCACCTCTCCAATGTATATCTCACTTGTCTCACTATGCGTGTATCTCTATCTATGTACGCCCGTATCACCTCTCGAATCGATACGGCCGGCTCCGTTCGAACAACCGAAACAATCGAACGTAATAAAATGTTCGAACCGATGAGAACGATCGAGTACGAACAACTATATATAGAATGCACGAATTAATTGAGCGATTCGAAGGAAACAGAAATATCCTGGTACGGATACGATCTCGTGTCTTCGAGGACGATACAAGCCGCGCCGCGTTGGAACGATCACTGGTTGATCCGCGTCGTTGGAACTATAGTACTAACAGGAATAGTACGATCCTCGAGTTTCGAACTACTACTACAGGGTATATACGAGCGAAGAAATGATATCTCGAATCGGAGATAGAACACTGTATTAACTAAGCTCTCACGTTTGGCTCTCTCTTTCTCTCTCTCTCTTTCTCTCTTTCTCGCTCGCTTTTTATATATGCGTTGAAGGATCACGCGTCTATTTCGAAGTTTAGTTCAGAACACAGCCCCTAAAGACACGAGGAGTGTCTTTTTTCTTTTTCGAAAGGTCGATGGAGAGAAAAGAGAGAGACCCGAGCGAACGAGCAACTCCGAAGCGTTCGAGGTGCTGGACGCGACCCTGGTGGGCTCCAGTACACGACTGAAGCGCCCTCTCGCCCCGCCCAGAGGCGCAGCGGCGCTTACGGCCGCGAGGTTCGACGGGACGTCGATCGATCCACCGACTGGCCCCACCACCCGTGCCTATGGGATGGCGAGGAGAAATCACACAACGCGCATGCGCGGGATTTTCATCGAGATTCGAGGCGAGAATCGACTGACGCCCCGCGGGATCGAAAACGCGGTCGAGCGTTTCAAATTTTCCCTACCACGATTCCCTACCGCTATGGAAGGGACTTTTTCAGGTTTTAATTTTTATGCGTCGGATTTGGCAAATTCGCAAATTATTGTCGTACGTGGGATTTTTATGCGATTACGCGAAATTTAAGATATACATAAAATGTTCAAAGTAACGTATTCGTAATTTTTCTACTTACTATTTCTCTACTTACGTTTATAAAACTATAAATTCGCGATTTAGTTGTATGTTTGTTTATAGGTGTAGCAGATAGAAGGGCGAGATAATGTTTCGAAACTCGTATTATTGAATTTGAAAATGGAAATATTTGAAAATTAAGCATCGATGAATAAATACATAGATACTTTAAAATTCCGAATTTAAACGAATTGCTAGATTGCAAGATACGGTTAGATTTTAAATATGGGATACTTATAATAAATACGGAAATAGTGTGAATCCATTATCAATAATTATGAATAAAATTAAAAATCGTCAAAATCAATCTACAATAAACATCGATAGTATTCTACTTTAGTTCGTGTCGTTGCTATTAATAACCGTACTACTTACTTACTATCATTACCAGACGCTACAGCACGAATGGAACGGAAATATAATTATATTATAATATAATTATGTTTAAATTGTATTTAAAGGAAATTATTATTGTTGGTGCTAATAAAATATGTTTATAAATAAAATTCTTCCTAAATATCATATGATTCGGCATTTTACCCCTTCCATTTAATTAATTAATAAATAAAAATTTGAAATTATTTCTTGTATGTTAAAGTAACTGATCAGTTACTTAAAACGTTTTAATTCCACCCCTTTCATGTACACGCACATATATATTACTTACACAATGGCAAAGATTTTGAACCTCAAACGATGACAACCAAGAATAAAGTTTCGTATTAGCATTTTCAGACTTAAAAGCATTGATTGTACCATTTTGTTATTTGCATATTTCATGAAACATTTGGTCATAAAACATAAAATAAATATTTAAGAAACAATTCATATTTCCGATTCTAGGAATTCTTTAGATGTTATGCTCTTCTGCATATAATTTATAATTATAATTGTATTACGTATTATTGAATGTATACATCTATTGGACGACATTTATTGTAATGAATTCAACTTTTTAAATGCAATTTACATACTTTAATTTTTGTATATATGTTGATAAAGTTAAAAGAAGATGATCAACATGTGGTAACTTAACAAAACCGATAATATCAATTATGGATAATATAGAGATCATCGATAACTTTAAATAAATAAAATAAATTATTTAATTATGTAATAATGGAAAAAATTAAGAAACCAAAGGCTATGCTAATAAACCTATTTAGACAAAAATTAAATATTGAAAATACCATTCCATACATATCTTTAGTCTACCAATAAACAAATTTTACCAAATACCAAAGGGCAGAAGTATAAATTATACTCACTCTCTCTTTCTCTCTCTCTCTCTCTCTCTCTCTCTCTCTCTCTCTCTCTTAGACTTAATGTTACAGGAACATGTGACAGATACCTTAAAATACCTAAAGGACGTCAAACTGAATCAAGATGACGTCAACGTCAATAATTTATTCTTAAGAAAATAAAGAAAACTCTATCAACATTAACCAGTCATTAATAAAACATGCTATTGTAAAAAAATAAAATAATAAAATCACTTCTTATATAAATTAATATAATCCACGAATTTCATAACTTATATATTACTTACTAAAAAAAATATAAAAAATACCTCTCGCAATCCTCTTTAAGAAAAGTGAACGTAGAGAAAAAGTTTGCAGGGTTTTTGTTGCAGTGAATGACAGAAACAGAATTCAACGAACAATGTCTCCAAATCATACTGTATTATTCGCAAGATACTCATGGCTCTCTACCTATAGTACAGAAAACGTTTAACACTAAAAGTCGTCAAATTGTATTTTTTTCCTCTTACATCGGTCACACGGAATCAACGAATTCGCTCTTTCTCTCTTATTTCTTTTAACTAATCTCAGCCTCTCTTTCACACGCACTCGAGTCCACTCGTCCTTATGAATTCAAACTTCAAACAGTTGCTATGCTTGCGTATATGTATCTAGAACGACACGAATACAGAGATACATACAGAGATATGTATGTGTGCCCTATACATATACACACACATACAAAACGAATTAATAAACATTTTTTCATTGATATCTCACACGTACACTATTAGTTCATACGATATTAATTCTTTCGTTTTTTTTTTTCTTTTTGTTTCATTTACACACATATACATGTTTATATACCTTTTGCATGTACGAATACATACACATGTATATATACGTATCGCGTATTATAATATAATATACTATAATATACTATGTCGCATATAAAAAACAATTACTTATCGTAGAATACAAGATTGTTTCATACATACATATAAATACACACACGCACGCGCGCACGCACACGCACACACACACACACACACACATATATATATATGTATGTATGTATGTATGCTCCTTCTTTTTGTTTTTTAATTAATTGAGTAATTCTTTTGCAACTTCATCATCGTCATTATTATTGTTGTTGTTACTTATACAGTTGTCTATTCAGTTTTCGTCGCGATCTTCTTACTTCGCCTCCTAGTACTTTTGTGTTATAAACTGTTACAATCGTTCCCTCGTTCCATGGCCGAAAATCTTCTTTGCATTCGCATAATAGTTATCATTTTAATTGTTTCTTTACCTCCTTCCGCAACTATAAAGAAATTCTAATTTCGATGAGACGATTAGTTTTGCTTAGAAAAATTCGAACTAACAAATTCTATACAATATTTAATATAAAATTTCATTTCTATAATTATACTAATCAAATTCACTAATTGATTTAATGAAACTTATACAATCGAGAGGATCGCCATTTTAATTTACTAAACTTCAACGTTAACGCCAAGTATAAAAATTTTCAATTTTCCACCCGCTTAATTTAAAACCACAGGTTGTGTCTAATCAAAACTGTCAAATTTCCTTAGAAACATTTATAAGTGGTTAATTAAAATTTACAGAAAGAAATATTTTAAACAAACGAATCATTAGAGAGAAAAAGATAGAAATATAAAACACCGCATATTTTACAACGTTCCGTTTAATTATATAACTTTTATTAATTTTCACTATATAACTCCAGTAATATCTTCGACCACTTACAATCATTCAGGTTCGTATAATTCCCCATTTGTTTTTTTTACTTGATTTCGTCGCCATTCAAGTTCGACACACTCTTTATCATTCTTTTTTTTTTTTTTTTTTTTTTTTTTTTTTTTTTTTTTTTTTTTTTTTTTTTTTTTTTTTTTTTTTTCTATTGTTTTCTTTGGTTTCCTTTTCTACAAATTTTCTCTCGTAATCACACAATGTATTCCTTAATTACATATCACTAATACACGATTTATGTTTTTTCTTGTTCATTTTCTTTCGTTTATTCAGTCGAACCTAGGGCGAATAAAATTGAAACGAAGATACTTAACGGTCATTAAATCGATTTTCTAACATTAGACAATAATAAAAATTTACAAGACGATCTACAAGAAAAAAAAAAAAAAAAAAAAAAAAAAAAAAAAAAAAAAAAAAAAAAAAAAAAAAAAAAAAAAAAAAAAAAAAAAAGAAAAGAGAGAAACGAATACCAAAAAATAGAGGAAAGAAAATAGTTAAAAGTCAAGGATTATTGCTTTATCGTTAATTCGTTCGTTTGCTGTGGAAATCAGATGGAAACAGAACAATCGTCGAACAGAGAACGCGATTCTCACGTTACTTCTAACCTTAATTTACGATAATTATAAGAGGAGAATATTCCTTTTTATTGATATATTATCCTTTCGAGTTTTATGTTTTCCTTCTTTTCTTTGTTTCACTAAGAGCTAACAATTGATACAAAAATCGACTCGTTGACCATACGATTAGAAAGGCTATCAAAATAATCGACGAGGGATTAATTAATCGTAGTTGCATCGACGAGACTCTTTTCTCGTTCATTTTCTCAACAAAAAGGTGATGCTGACTGGTTGTCGGCTATCATGCGACGAATCATGTGTCAAAGATTTTAATCACAAAAAGAAGCAGAAGAACGTGAAAAAGGTCAACAGAATGTACAATGAGGCAGTGCACTAAAAAATTGAATGAAATAAAATTCGTTTAAAAGTGCTACAATAATTCTGAACATTGAATGGAACTAAAATTCCAGTCGCTATTTTTAACCAAACATTTATAATTGACGAGCTCGAAACAGCAGAGAATGAGCTGCAAATTTCGTGAAATATGAATTGAAATTTTATCACGCAGAATAGAAGCAACGAATGTGAGGTTAAACAAGAAACTTATAGGAAAATGTTAATTGAAAGGAAGGTCAGATGAACGATGTTAGAAACCCACCTGAAGAGTTATTCATCGTCTGTTGATGATAAATTACACGAAAATACGAAAGCACGTCCCATTGTGGAAAACGACTCGATCTATTATGGGAACGAGGGAACAATCTCAAGATGATGGTAAGTTACAGGGCTAGAAAGAGGAAACGAGAAAAGGGTCGTCTTGGCAGGTGTTTACGCGTCGTCTTCCGTCTCAAGCTTGTTCACCGTCTTCGATCATCAATCTCTTTCACATCCAAAATCACTTTATCATAGTGAAAACGATCTCATTTCCAGCCTCGATATCGTATTTATGTTTCCTTATGTTTCTTACATCACCAGCGCCATCTACGTCCTCGGAACTTGGTTTGCCTTAAGTTTGACTGTTAATTCTAACTATTTCCTCTCTACACGTCCGTTCGTGATCGTTAACATCATTTCCCTTCATCTTCTTCTTTTTCGTGCTTCGCTTCGTTTCAAATCAGTTTTCTTGTTTGGACTCTGGAAAACTTCAATCAATGTTCATCATTCTTCGAATAATGATCATTTTAGCAATCATCTTCCTTCTCATCCACGTTGCCGTAACATTGTTTACTTTTGGTGGGTCTCGAGCGTGTATATTATGTTAGACGATTGTGTGTCAGGTGTAGCTGTATGAGATCGAGCCAGAGAGCCAACTGCCGGACTCTAGCTGAAGAGGCACGCGATGTCGCGAAGTTGTTGCTGCAAAAATATTATCTGCTCCACGTTCCGTCTCCATATCCTAGAACAAACAGGATCGCTGTATCAGCACACGTTTCCGACACAATTTCCAATTACATTCGATTCTTTCAACCCGACTAACTCTTTTTTGGACTTTTGTGCCTGTTTTCTTATAATTTGACTAATGATTTGGAGATGTAAGGAATTTTATGATTTCGAAAAATTGATTAGCAAGTCATAATTAGACTGTAGATTTTGATGTGCTTATAGCAAATTTAACGGAGCAAAAATGCATAAAATGTATATAATATACAGGAATATGTAAAATATAAAAAATAGAATTACATTTTCAATTATTCTTTAACGGATGAATCAATAGTAACAGTTTAACAATGTACTTTCTATATAAATGAAACGATCAAACAGATGACCGACTGTTTTTAGAATCAGCTTCCAGAATTTTGCATATAAATCATGGCACAAGCACGGGAGATGTTTATGAAGGCAAAAGTGAATTTTATGAAAAATATTTTTAAAAATCTTTATGATTAATATAAATATTGACAATAAAGTATTATTGTTATATTAATAATAGTTTAAAGTTTTCATTCATCCTTAAAAATTCTCATCTTCGTACATACATACATACATACATACATTCATATAGGTACTTAATATACTTTATAACATTTAATTCTTCTATATATATATTCATGATCATCGTAATGAGAAAAAAAAAAAAAAAAAAAAAAAAAAGATTCACGCAATTTAGAAATATTTGTATTATATAATTAACGATAACAATTGTTTAACTTCTTTTTCGCTTCTAGATATATTTTATTATACAAAAAATTAATTATTCGAAAAATTGAGTCCACTGGTGATTATACAGTCGTTGATTTTCCAAATCTTCATTTGTATACTGAATATTTAAAATATATAGGTTTTATTAAAAATGTTTTCGTTTTATTAATACTTATGCTTTTGGCAGATGCGCATGAGCACGTTTGATTCAACGCGATTTAAATATTGCGCACCAAAAGTGAAATTCATGGATTTTAATTATATCTCACACGTGTCGAGTTTCACATTATAAAATTGTACAAAATTTTGTATAGCTTCTTGTCGAAACAATTTACAACGATATATTTACAATAGTATTTTCATTGTTGCATTATTGTTTCTAATTAAAGCTTGATCAAAGTAAATTTAATTGATGACGTAGGTGTACAATAACGATTTTGTTTCTGTTATACAGAAATTACTATATCATTTTCAGGATTACCACAAATCCTGACATAATAAAAAAGCGAAATCAGTTTTTTTTTAAATCTTTTCCATCGAGGATCGTATATTACTTTTAATTTTAATTTTACTATTAATTTTCATAAAATAAATTTGTCGAGGTACGTTTATCTATTTACTTTACATACCGTAAGTTCTCATATATGTTCGAAAAAGTCATAATACCGATAAATAAATGGCTGCTAAAACATTAAAAAATTAATTGAACTTAAAACTAAATCGCTAATGTATATTTCAAGCTATCCTTTATACAATGAGTATTGTGAAAATTAAAATAAAAAATGATACAATAATATATAATATAATATGATATAATATAATATGATATAATATAATATGATATAATATAATATAATATAATATAATATAATATAATATAATATAATATAATATAATATAATATAATATAATATAGTATAATATAATATAAAATTTTGGAAAAAATATTCATATAACTTTTTCCATGTATGCTTAATTAACATTTCTGCTTGACCACAATGAAAAATCAGGAAAGCTATAAAAAAACGTATAGTTTCGAAAATATGCGCAAACATAACACTAGAATTCATTCGTTAATATTGAATATTGCAATAACTTTCTTTTTCTACAATTTGAAAATAGTTTCTCGCAATAAGAACACTTGTTGGTACAATCACATCAAGAAACAAATTCGTAAAGCACTTAACCTCACAAAATTATATGTATTCCATTATTATTACCGCAGGAACAGAGATACAAAGAATTCGAATTTACAATACCTGTATTATCTTAATCTCTAATTACAGCACCATTTATGAAACAAAGTGAGAGAAAAACAAGAGAAAATATATATAATTTCGTCTTTCTTAACGCAAGAGAAAACAAAACGATTCCTGTATGGGTGTTAAAGAGTGATTCAATGAGACGTTGTTGTATTTTAAAACCTCCTATAATTTTAGAAAAATATATAAAGTCAAATATATGTATATGTAGCAGTTACATGAAAATGATGTTAAAGCTAGTTTACAAAAATGATGTCAACTAAAGAGCCATACACTATCCCGTACTCTTTACAAGATACATGTGTAAATGGTCATAAATTATGTAAATGGTTAAACGAGTCGCTATCTACATCGGAAGTAAAAATGTACAAAGATGCGGAAACATTCCTGTCGAAAGTCCAGGGATAATTGATACATATCAACTTGACAAATCTCGAAAAAGCATCACCCACGGTAAAAATTGCACGATTTACAATGGCGACTAGCTTTCTGCATATTATATATAATAATAACAATATCTCAATTACAACAACGTAAATATAACTTCGTTATTGTCGTCCAGAAATTCTTTTACAAAAATCCAAGAAGCGAAACATACTCTCACATTCGCATAAATTCATCCAACGGAGGACAACGTCGATAATTCATCGTTGTTTTAACTGCAGAATCTAAATTATAGTAATAGCGATTCATTGCAAGAAAAAATAGGGAATTACAGTTCCATTGGGAGAACAAAGAACGAGAACAAATGAAAAGAGCCGATTTCTCGAATGGCGGATCAGTGAACAAAAATCAAAATGCTTTATTCAATCCATAGGGAACGGACATTTTATTATCAGCAAAAGTGAACAAAATCAATAAAATCGTGATCGTTTGAACGGGCCACGATGTATAATCCTCTTCTTATCACAAAGGTAGTGGCTTAATTTAGAAACGTACAACGTAGGACAATCCTTCTCTCCCTTTCTCTTTCTCCTCGTTGATACAGAACTACGACTATAAATCGCGGTTATGTTACAGGGCGATTTCTATAATGTGTACGATAGTAACGTGTATCAACTATCCCCAGCTTCTTCTAATCGATGCGTAATTTACGTGTAAGAGAGTTACTAACCAAACTCGAGCCGGCAGAAGAAGCAGACGTGGCAGCAGGGGTAGGCACCGTCAATATTGAATGATATTGTCTACGACCGCGAAGCCGCATGCCCCCAGACCAGCGTGTGACATTAGCCGTACCAATTCTCTCGCGTGAGACGCGGCCACTTCCAACGGCGGCCGTCGCGGCAAGTTACTCGACTCTAGAAAGTATCAGACGATCGACATTAAATCGTTGAAATCCGAATAATAATACGTGAAACTAAGATACGTCGTAAGATACGTTAGAATTAAAGACTAAACTAAAAAATAAAATTCGGCTATGCTGATTTAAAAAATGTTACTATTAAATGCACCAGATACCGTGAATACACACACAGATTAAAAATATTAGCTTTTACCGTAATTTAAAAAAATTATACTTTATATTAGAAATGCTGTTTTATTAATAAATTGGAATATATTACTAGATAATCATTCTAATAAAATAGGCCATTTAACAAGCACCTTGTGCAATAGTTAAAAATTGTAATTTTCTTACCAAGTATGGCAGAATTGAGTCTCGCACAGACGGTTTCCCTCTGTTGGGGATCGAGTTGCCAACCAACCGGCGAGTTCCATGGATTTGCATAGGCTAAAAGACTGAACGCATCTTGAAGCATCTTTTTATTGCTTTCGTTTTTTCCGTGTTGTTGCCGCAAATGTATCGATTGGGAATATAACTGTCTTCCGAATTCTAACATCTTTTCGATTGCCTGTTTATCCCCGCCACAGAGCTGTTTCTTGTTATTCTTATTCGATGTATTTTCCATATTGCAATTACCGTTCTGTTGTTGCTGCTGATTTTGATTAACGCTATTGGTCTCTGGGAACAAATAAAAATTTATTTGCCATTAGAAGACATTTTAAAATTGAAAATTATCTGCTTTTAAATATTTCACAAATTAGTAAATATTTGTCCAGATGTAACTGGACTGCGATATTTTTTCTTAAGTGATTGACATATAAATTGAATAATTTAATAAATACAAATTTTTAATAACGCAGTTCCATTGTCTTTTTTCACTTGAAATTTCTTGTCTTTTCCCTAAGAACGACTTCGACGAACGTAACACGATTAAGAGAATAAGAAGCAACGCAATAACATCTCACCCATATCGACGTCTTCCCCGTTCTGACACTTATACCCGTTGGTATTCAAATCACCATTTTGATAGCCGTTTTCGGTATTACTTTTCATGCCGTTTATAACGTTCTCTTCCATATCTACATCGTTTTCAATTTGTCCGTTAACAAGCTGTTGTTCGGTCGAACCATTCATGGCATTGTTCATATTCATCTCCTCGACATTGCCATTTGTTGAGGGTTTTGTGTAAGCCTTTGTAGACTGTATAACACTAGTTTGATTGATATTGGAATTCTGTGTGATTTCCGAGTCACTGCCGTTCACCATTTCAACGAACTGCCGACATTTGAGGGCGAAAAGAAGATTCGGATCCCGTTCGAGGAGACCCGGATACAGCCGACTGGTTAATTCTATTGCTTCTCCCATTCTGCCCGCTAATACCAGCTTTAGAATTTCTGAAACAATGCGTATTATCTTTTTATATTCCTCCTATAAAAGGAGGAACGAAAAAAAAAAAAAAAAAAAAAAAAAAAAAAAAAAAAAAAAAAAAAAAAAAAAAAAAAAAAAAAAAAAAAAAAAAAAAAAAAAAAAAAAAAAAAAAAAAAAAAAAAAAAAAAAAAAAAAAAAGAAGAAGAAAAGAAAAAAAAAACGGTATTAACTTCTTACTTTGTCTATTTTTAATGGAATTAAGATCTTCTTCGAATCCCTGACCAGTACTATTGGCAAAGGCTTCGGCAGTGGCACAGTAACCATGATGGACCAAATATGTCGACACCATTCTGAGAAAGAGGTAAACAAAATCTTCTAGAACTTGGTGCATAAATTTTCTGAAATGGTCCTTTTTGCGTCATGAATTACTACACGCTCGTAATATATTTAAACAAACATTTTATTGTAAATCTTCGACGTACGCGCTAAGTCTACATACTTTTAACGTGTACATATTATTATGCGACAGAATATAAAGTATGTATCTACAAGGTCATTCGACATTAAACTGACGTAGTAGAAAATTACACAAGATGCGCTGTGCATGCAATTATTAAATTTATTAAATTTTCAATCACGCGCTGTGAGTTCAGTTTCGACCAATTTGGAGAACAATGGAAGTTAGTTTGCATATTCATGAAAGTACTGGTCAACTCGGCTATTAATGATCATGTGTAAGCAAATAATTAGCCGAATTTTGTCAATCCTCGTTTCTTTCGTGAAACGCCCAAAATTTGTACCTCGATCGTTTTGTAATACTATTTACGACAGTAAGGAAGATAAAGAGATCCAACTCACTTGTGGAGGACTGCCTGCCATTGACCCTGTCCGTGATCTGGTGTGGGGTAGTTTATAATTTGCAATCTTGTTTTGACGCGGAGTTCGTTAAGCATGTCATCGATGTCAAATACAAATGGTTCTTGTCCGAAGTTTGCATCGACTACCTCTCCTGGAGTTTGAAGGCCCACCGTTGGATATAAATTTGGCTGTAAAATACACAATGAACAATGATTAACAAATCGTTATTTAATAAGTCGTGTAATAAATCGTTATTCTTAATTAAAAATGTTAGCTTCAGGTCTTTTTATGTACTACTAACCGGAAGATCGGTGAAGGCGATACCAAGATGGTGTCCATTCTTCGTATAGAAGGCAGTGTTGTCAACAAGATTTACACCACATCCGATTACATCTCCTGTGGTGAAGGTGGGCCCATAAGGTTGTCCTGTTCCAGAAGAACAGAAACTGTGCCCATCGTCACCATGATACCCGTAGGAGTGCTTGTCCCAACCTGGCAACCTATTCACGTTCACCCCATGGGCGGACAAGCCGATTCCCATGTAACCATCTCTGCCTTTACTAACGATCTTCACCTCGAAATAATAGAGACCACAAGCCGCTGGTATGCAGTGCGTTGTACGTACGCTTGCGGCATCCTTGTGAGTTTTTCCATAACCTAAAATGGTGTATATGTATGACATTGTTTATTGATTTTATGTTTCAATTGCTTCTTACATTTGAAGGAATTTTATTAAGAATTTTTTTTAGGTGGAAAAATAGGTTGGAGAAGTAAAATGGAGGACGTGGTAAAACTTGAAATGACGAATTTAATAAGAAATCGGAAATTATATTAAATATTAAATATATATTTAACAAATGCAAATTATTGTATATAGTAAAGTGCATCAAATATGCATGTAATATGTAAATATTGAGTATTAATTTTAACTTTAATTTTTACTTTCGTAATAAAATATATATCTTAATAACATCATATTAATTATTTTATATAGAGAAAATTATATTCTAATTATATATAATAACAGTATATAAGAAATAATTTAGTAAGATAATATAATAATTACCTAAAATAATAAGTTATCTTCTAAAAATGACATTTATTCTCAGACATTACAAAATAATTGATTCGTCTCGTCTCTCTTTTGAATAGGAAGGTTCAGAGTAAGTGAGCTACAGGGAAAATCACGAGGGTACGAAATTCGAGAACAGAAGTGATCGGCCGTCACAATCTAATCGCTAATCTTGGATGCACTTGCAATGTAGAGATGCAGTTTGTCGACCTAGTAACCTACAGTTACCCATTTCACGTATAATTAAGTACAAGAGAATTATTAACGCGTCTAACAAAACGCTATGGTAGAACCTTGGCTGTGACGCATCATTTTGCGTCAAAATAATCGGACGTTAATTACGTAAACAACATCGATGTAACAAATTAATTTACGGAACGCACGGTCTGTCGCGAATAATAAACAAAGGTACACGCTGATTTACTTAATCGATAATGCATACGTTTGTGAATGTTGTGAAGCTATGATACTTGCGGCTATTTGAATATCTCGAATGAGATTGTTGAGTCAACAATTTAATGGTAATTTTAAATAGCCTAATAATGGAAACGATATAGCGAATGAAAATATTATAATTATATAATAAGTTAAGTATTGTGTAAGTTATGATTTGCTATTGGAGCAGGCAAAATAAGAATTATAAGTGAAATTATTAAAACGGATATTAAAATAACAAAACGAGGAAGACATGTTAAAAAGTTAGAAAAGTAAAAAAAGGCAAATACCGATATATTCCGATAAACGCTTCAAAACTCCAGGGTATTTTCTCAATATTTATTATTAAACATCGTAACGGCTAACAAGTATTTATTTTCTAAACTACGTCAATGAATACTGTACTTTTCCCCTTGGGATGTTTGATGTTAATGAAAAATGAAGAGGCTCGTAATTAATGAGTTTGGATTAGCACGCTTACGGACGAGAGAGCGCACTAACACGGACGCACGTGCAGCCACGGTCAATTAAATTTCACGATATCCAAATGGCCTTATTAACAAGAATATTGCAACAATTTAATTCGATAGCCATTATTTGATGTTTTGATGTTTGGATTTCGTTAATGAAATAGTTAGGAAGATGTTATCTCGTGATAATTTCATTCCATGTTATTGTCAATTTGTTCAATTTCATATATAGCTATTTCCTCATAGGAAATGCTAATTGTGCGAACAAACAGATTAATGAATTAAATTGAAGAGCGCGGATTTTTTGAAAATAAGTTTGCAAATTAGATTTAATTGTAACGGAGAAGTATGAAGTTCAGTTTCCCGTGTTTAAATTTTCTTCTTGATTTATTCGACGTACATTTAGAACAATTCTATGTCTGTATTACTTCTGCTAATAACTTGGAATCAGTTTTGTACGAAGTATTGTTTTCAACATTGAACAAAAATTAGAACGATAAATATAAAAAGATGAAAACCATAAAAATTTGTACAATGCAAAGACGATCTAAGATGGCGAAAATGGGGGAAAGAAACAATAACATAGATAGAATGAGAAAATAAGAAGGATGGCTAAAGTATAAATTGCATGTTTTTATATTTTTTAATTTTCATTAAAGTATTTGGTAACTGTTTCTATGCAATTTATTAAATATATAGTTTTTAAAATTTTTATCTATTATGATTAAACGGTTGCTGAATAAATGAATAAATAAGATTAATGTTACGTTAAAAAATTACATATTTAGAAAAATATATAAATTAGATAAATTAGAAATTAAACTAATTATTAGTAAATTAATTTAATCTTAAATATTTGAACATTAATCAGAAAATATTTGAAATCCTAAATAATAAGGTAAAGAAGATATTTGTTCCATCAAATAATTTAAATATTATTATTTCAAAATGGAAATTGTGGTAGAATAAAGTTCTATGGCCGATAGTAACAAAATAACATACACTGTTAAGAATTCATTACACTTCTTTTATTTCCCTTATGGAATAGGATATGTTACATTGCTATTTTCTCATAGTTGCAAAGGCTTACTGTACGAATGATTACTTATTTGAAGTAATTAATATTCTGACGTTAAAGGAACATATAATTTCTGATATTGTTGTAGTATTACTTTCTTATATTAACGACATACCAAATTACATACGAGTTAAATACATTTATTCAGCTATTAACAGTACTTTGAATGATCGTATAAATTATAAGTAATTAAAGTTCATAGCCATAATCATTTCTACTTTAATTATAACAATACAATAGCTTGTTAAATAAAGATTTAGTATAATCTTGACAGACAATCTCTGCGACAAACAGAAATAGAAAAGAATTAAGGTTGTTATATTTTAATCTTCTTTGAGTACGTTTGTACTACTTGTTCACCAAGGATTTAAAAGCCACTTTATAATCTACATACAAAGAACGAATATAAAACTGCAAAACAGGGCAGAAATATTAAATAAGAAAATAGCTAAAAATAGCTAAAAAAGATCAAGCGTGAATAATAACTGAACGAATTGTTTCAATTTGTTATTAAAGTGCAATTCTAAAAATGCAAATAATATATTTTAATTTATGGTATTTTGCTGCAGAGAATTTCCAAATCTATCACAAATGCAAAACATTTACATTAATTTGCTAATGTAGTCGACGATATCATAAAACATTTTACTGACAGTTTATTTATTAACCGATATGTCTTCTGCAATTGATCTATCCTTCATACCTTTCAATATACAGCAATATGTATTCATTTTATGAATCTGAAAGTATTACTCCTAGCATTATCAATAATCACTGAAACAAACGATCATTCAATATTAATTAAATGGAAGTATAACGCAATTCCTAGATTCTTTTCTTACTTAAAGAGAAAAAGATCCTTGTGGCTACTTTTTAACACTATCTTTTTCAAACACAAAATAGCTAATATTTAGACAGCCTCGACCTTAATTTGGAAATCAGGATATAACAACAATAACAATAACACGATTCTTGTCGTTCATCGAAATTTTCATGGATTTATTCAACATCTATATATACATAATAAATACGAATAAATACTAATGGTAGAAAATAGTGAAAAAATTCGTCCACTTCGAAACTGATTGACGACGAGAGACCAGGGAGGGAGCAGGAGCGAAGAAGAGCTCGCGAGCGAGTGCGCGAGAGAGGGTAAATACGTGGAAGCTGTGGGCGAGCAGGAGAGAGAAAAGTAACTGTTCAAACATCGCAGCTGTCATTGCCATTGCGCCTTCTCTACGCAGATTCATTTTTCTCATGAATATCCGGAAAAATCGTCGCCAGAACCCCGACACTTTAATCGTAAGGGATTTCGATCCACTTGCTATTTGAAATAAATGTTTGCACACGATAGAGAAATAATAACCGAGCGATCGAGAGAAAGTCGAATAGAGACCATGACCGATCAGCTGATTCCTTTGTTTAGGTCGCTGACACACGCGAAACGGAGCCCTGCCATTTTCAATCGATATTACAGCTCCGTCAAACGATTCGTCCGTATCAAGCAAGAATTCGAATCCTATTGGCCGGGATCGTTCCTCGATCCTTCGTTTCGGGCAATGTTAAAAATCGTCCGCGAGAATTCTCTGGGTGGCAAAATGAAAAGTCGTTGAGAGATATAGAGGATCAAAATGAGAAACGTACCTTTGTAGTGAACACGAAGATTGTTTTGGGAGAGGCCGATGTAATTGTACTTGTCCTTGGGGCTCCATGAACGTGGCAGCGGTGTTTCCTCTTCGTTTACCATCGGATAAAGCATCTTTAGTGGATCAACGGGTTGACTTTGCCCGGAATTCGTCTGAGAAGGCTCCATAACACTCGGTTCCTCGCTGGTAGCGGCCATCTTTCTCCTGGGCAGCCCCACTACTTTCGCCAGTGGACTCTGCTTGACTGACTGCGCAACGCTCCTGCGCAACTCAACTTTACCTTCGGGTTCATAAAGTCCTTAATATATAGATAATCTACTTCTTTGAGGAAATTTTGGATTTGCACTAGTGCTGACATCTGGCGTATTATTGAATACAATGTTAAACCATATCAAAAGCGTATATAATATATTTCAATATATTCCCTTTCTGTATATAATAAATGTGTTCTATTATAGATATTTCAGAAATGATAGTAAATTATGAAAAGGATATGAAACTTGAATATTAAGGAAACATAATTAATTTTTGTCTTGTTATTGCGATATATTACGGTTTATACATTATATGGTAATTATTGAAAGTATACATATACCTTTCGTTGTATTTAATTATATATTTTTTGTAAAAGTCATGTAACATAAATAGTATTATCTAACAGCATTTATTTCGGTAAAATTTAACCAGTTAACTGCGGAATTATTCTTCAGAATTATCTATTGAAACATTATTTATGCTATATATAGGAGATAAATACTATGGAAGATGAATTGAGTACATGGTATATGGTATATTTATGTTCACCGGCTTCGCTAAACATAGCATGAGTGTAGTGTCAGTATATCGAGAGTCTTTGTAAAATTGAGGTTTTTTTTGCAAATTCTATTACCTTTAGTTTGCAGAACTTCTGTTTATTTTAGATATCCAGTATGTTTAAAAGAAGACTTCAAGCACTCGGATATTTAGAATGGGACAAAGTTAATATAAATGGTTCGTATTTAACATCTGCATCAACAAGGAATTTTAACGTATTGATATTATCACTAATTAAATCTAATATTTTCGAAATCATGTTCGTTAAACGAGTTAGATCGGGAAGAATGTTTATTTTTCTCGAATATTTTAGAATTTGTTTAATAATTGCATAATTGTAAAATTTGACTTTGACTTTAAATTAATCTTATTCTAATAAATAAATTCATTTCAGGATAAGTTACAGAAATTTAAATAAGAATATTTCACATTCTTTTAGTATTTTTATGGCAGGCAAATACCTGGATTGTTTTATTATTAACGTTAAGAAATTATATTATTATAGGTTATAATGACCGGTATAATTTATCCTATTAGAATAGTTATTATAATTATGTCTAACATAGGGATTTAAAATTGCATAATATATTATATTTAAATATCTTTCGATAAGAAAATATTATATCAGTTTTTAAAAAACATTTCGACGGCTCTAACCTACGAAAGTCTAATTCCTCTGTCACTGAATCGTTTTTACATGTTTAATATGTAATTCTTGGCAAAGAATTTATTCATTCAGTAATTATTTTCGTTTAGATTAATTATATTTTTTAGAAGATTTTGTTTATTTCTGTAATATTAGTATTATTAAAATGTTGCAGATCCACAACATTTTCGTAAAGTAACATTATGGTTAGAGGAGCAAAAGATACGTCAGTATAGTATACAAGATCGAAAAGAGCTACGCGATATAAAAAGTGAAAGTTGGCCTAAAACTTTTGCCAAGTACTGTGAGGATGTTAAATGTCCAATTTCAACTAACAATATGGATCAACTTGAATGGCTAATTGGACGCGCTATTTGGTTGGAGGCAGAGAATAATAGTAAATATTTATTTATGAATGAAATCAAAGATTTAAACAGAAATTTCTTACATAATCGTTAATTGTAATTTTCAGCTGAGCAGTATTCAAAAGATGTAAAAGAAATGAAATTGAAAATGAAACAGGAAGCACTGGTGCCACATCTTAAGTCCACAAATCCGCTTGACAACTTAGACTGTGAGTATATATAATATAGGTATTTTTTAACAATTTGTATATTTGTTTATTTTTAAATAATATTTTGCATTTTAGTTGTTTTGCTATTTTGTACCTTTAACAGTAATAAAAATGATAAAACATCTGTATACAAATATTATAAAGTATTTTATGAAATATATGTTATGTTTTATAGCATTTCACTTAATTTATTAATATCTTTTACGTTGTCGAAGTATAAAGTAATTACATTTTTGAATTTTCTATTTTATTCTTTAATGTGTTTATATGTTTTGACTAATACACAGATAAACTTCCAAATTATGCTTCATTTTGATGATTTGAAAGTTTTTAATATTAAATGTTCCTACTTTTATAAAACACGTTATCTTCACCGTTTCATGGTCGCTAGTTGAGAGTAATGAATTTAAAAATGGGATCTATTCTGTGGCAAAACTGCTCCGAATTCCGCAACATCCGAATCATTTGGTCACGTTAAAAGCTTGCAGTAAACTAGTACAAAGGAGATTAAATTCCGAATGCTTAAGGAATCCAAATTCCAAAATTATTCGAGGCAAACCCTTCCCTATTATGAATTGTGATCCTGGTTTCCAACTGAAGAAGACTGCAGTGGAGAATGCAGCTAAAATCCTTGCTCTTCTTTATATTCAAGATATTAGAAATCTGCAAACAAAAATTAATGAAGTGATCGTTCGTGTGCAGAGTGTCACAGCTAATCCTAAGACAGATACCAAGCTAGGAAAAGTTGGAAAATAAGGAATTATTTATTCTGCCAATAAGGCCATTTGTTATGTTAATTTATGGCGTATCTCAGATATGATAAAAATATTAAACGAAATCTCGAGGAGTTTCGAAAAAAATACATTATTTATTTATCTTAAAATCAAGGTAATTGTAATGTGTGGTATAGTCAAGAAATGGTAATTATTTATTAAAATAGTTACGAAAGTTAGTTTCGTTTAAACATGTACTCTATACCTTCTATAGGATACTTTACGGAAAATCGAAATACTTGAATTATTTTATTACATAGCCTTATGTATATCTTTTCATCATAGTGATATTATCTAATTGGTATAAATAAAAATCAAATCAGTATGATAGGAAGGCAATCATAACAAAGAATATTACATTTTGTTGCAAGAAAATGTTAATTCATTCAGCTCAAATGTAAGTTTAATTGATGATTAGTAACAAGTGAAGTGTAAACATTTTGGTTTTATATACTTGTATAAGTGAATAATTTACTTTATTAAGAAAAACCTAAGATTCAGGTATTTTGACAATATTTATTAAGTAGGAAATTATTATAATCTTCGAATAATTCTTAAATGTATATATATTTATAAAACTGATTAATAAAGTATTTCAATATCAATCGCTATCTTTGTGTTCTCTTCTCTGATACAGTTGATTTTCTTCTAGGATGGAGTACAATATTCAGATGTAAAGATAAAATTAAAAATATAGATAGTAAGTTGCATATTTTACATTTTGCTAATAAATATGCAAGTATCTTATAGGTTCTTGTTAAATTAAAATCTAAATTGTCTTAAATTATTTTTAAGAATACAAATGCAAATTGTATTTGTGATGAAAGATAAAAAGTCTTTATATTCAAGAAATGCAATTGCCTTTAAATTATTAAAGCAGATAGAGATACGAATATTTGAATAATAGAAAGAATTGTTTTCTATGTGTTTAAAAATCGTGCCAAATTGAATATACATTTTAACAAAAATTAAGCTCGTCTACTAAGGCACCGTTCTATTGCGTTTGTAACTTCATTGTCTGCAATACTTGTAGCACAACATCTCTATTTCACTTGTAACTTCTTTGTTTGTAAGCTTTGTAAAACAAGGATGCATTTATTGTGGTAGCACCTGTTGCATATTCTGAACATGCCTCTGTCAAATGACTAATACAGTTTGCAGACAAAGAAGTTACAAAGCAATAAAGTATTAGTCTATCTGACACAAAGAAATAGAGGACGTGCGAACCGCATTGAATGCACACGGCACTCACAGTCACAGAATATATTCATTTTATACATATATCAACAAGAAGAATGTAATATTAACAATAATAATGAAGAAGTTTTTTTTTTTTTTTTAGTAGATTTAGCTGGATCTGGATGTAATAAGAAGATATAAGCAATTGGTGCAAAGTTTAAGGATGGAATTAATATAAATGAAAGCTTATTAGCATTAGGATATATCATATTTCAATCAGAGAATTCTACAACATATGTTGATTATAAAGACAATAAGCTCACAAGATTGTTACAGGATTCTCTTGATGGTGATTCCATAATGCTAATTATTATAAGTCCATAGATGACAATTTACATGAAATAAGGAACCATAAATCAGACACTAAAGATCTCAATATTAGATCAATTACATAAATTAAGATAGGGGAATTAAAGATTTCCTTAGAGGAAGAAATGATGTAAAGAACATGAAAATTGCTGGACTTTAGATTTCTTTAGATTTACATTAATGTTAAGGCACTCTTCTTTGAGGCTGCCCTTTAATATTCTTTCTAAAATCACGCATATTCGGCAGGTAATTGTTGCTAATGATTATTCAGATCACTATAAGATTAAAACAATCTTATTATAATATAAATATTGTGCAATGTTGAGTTTTGTAATTAATTAATATCATATATATGTATATTTTACATTTGTACAAAAGGTGTAACTGTTATAGTCCATATACCTATGAATTGAAATGATCTACGAATAAACCTTAAAAGTTCATCTTCTTTAAATATTGATATAGAAAGTTCAATGGTTAAGTTATACGTTAAGCTGAATTATATGGAAATTTATAGTCATTAGATTGCTTTTATCGCAAGAAAATCTCTGAAAGATATAACAATTTCTCTACATTTATGTAGCTGAAGAACATATCTTAAAGCGATTGCAAAAATTTGCATAGAATTAAGATTAAATTGTATGGAATTACGAGAGTCTACACCTATCTCTATTTCCAGAAGGTACAGCCTCAAGCGTTTGTTTAGCAGTATTTGCCTCTTGCATCGAAGCTTGGAGAGCTCTCGCGAGAGCTTCGTCTTCGCTCATACTGCCTTGATAATTCTTGAAGATTTCGCCATTTCTCCTATTTACTGTCATATTATTTTCTAGGGCATTGAGCCGTTTTCTCCGTATCATCTCCTCCTGGCCTATACACGCGTGATCCGTTGGATGTCTGTGCTTTAAACAGAAATTCTTACCGCAATCGGAACAACGTACTTGGACTATTTCTTTAATTTTACAACCTTTTGAGGAGCATCTAGAATGAAAAAAATTTATTTAAAAAATCAATTGACTGTTTTTTACAACAATTACAAGATTATTCAAAATCATCACCTTTGAAACAACATAAAATTTTATCTAAACAAAATTTTGTCTTATTTTACCTATTAGAAAAAATTTTCTGGCTAGGTTTTTTCAAATCTGATTGACATTCGTCATCAATATGCTGCCCAACTGCAATATCTGGAGGGTCACCACGTTTTATAGGCACTGGAGCATTACAAAGTGGACATACTGGAACTTGAATATCTTTTTTATAAGCGCTTGGGCAGCTATGGTTATTGTATGATATGTGTTCAGAACAAAAGATTGCAGAACATGCATCACATTTAAGAGGTAAGAAGTCCAATCGATTGCAGCTGTTCTCTGAACAATGCTCTCCTAGGTTTGGGAACTCCATCTTTTACGAAGAATATCTGCAATGAAAATTATATCACACATTATAATATATGTAGGCTAAGGAGCGAATGGAAAACGGTGTTCTCACAGTACGAACACAAATGATCGATCGCGTTTGAAATTACAAGTATAATGTAATGAAAATTAAAAGTGCATATATATTAATTAACACGATCGCCTACAACACTCGGTATCGCGACCCACTTACGTTTTCGTTGTTAAAAATTAAACACGATCAAACTTACCGCGCGCAACTTTTGACTTTCGGCTTATTTTCTTCGACAATTCAATTCTTAATTCTACATGTCGGTCCGTTTGCATCGGTTTACATACCGGCTGATCGGCACGACGGTTACGCATTCAGACTCCGGGCATTAACCGTCATTGCAGACGAGTCGGTTCCCATTTTATTATTTTTGCGACGGTAACAATACGGCAATAATTTTCACCTTCGACTCGTCGCTGTTCGTACCGACGCACACATACATACACATACACATACACATACACATACATCCGTTTCCTACATGCACGCATACATTTTCAAACATGTAATTTTATAAATAAATTTCAAAAAATAACATAATATATCTGTGAAATTAAATGATGAGTATAAAAGCAGCGATAATGGATGCAATTAAATAATTTAATATTGAAAATATTATTAAAGATGTTATGTTCGTATAACAAAACGAAGTTGGAAAATGGTTTACAAAAAATGATAGAAAATTCCTGCATTTCGATTTATTTTTCCAGAAAAAAATCAACCACCTCTTGATTGTACTATACTTACTGTGTCGCCCTATATAAATAAATTATAACCTCTACAACTATATACACTGCCCCTAACCTTTAAACTTTAAAAAGTTAGTAAATAAAGAACTACATATATAAACAAAAAGAACTGGTTAATATAATAAAATGTAAAGAAATGTACATAATAAAAATAATGTAATATAATTTTGTGCAAACTCATACCTCAAGTTACGTTCCAAATAAATAGGTTACAATTCCTTTGATGTAATTAAAGTTAATTAACGTTTTATTTTTAATATATGTATATGTATCACAGTAAAATAAATGCCACTTTAAATAATTAAATCTTTTATCACAATATTCAAAGTTTTCGGAATTGAAAAGAAAACTTATATTTCGAGAAAGAGCATAATTGTCTTAAATGTAAAATTGAGGACGTAGATACTTTCTCAAACTGACTGACTTTTCAGATTTGAAACGGATATAAAGAATCCAAACTTACGAAACGGACGGAATAATCGCGTCACTCAAAGAATAACGCGAATTAAGCATGACGTTGCTTTCAAGCGAATCGGACATGATGTCTCGATTAGTACTGATCAGATATTACAATTTATAAACAAATTTGACAACAATTCAAATTCTCAATTGATCCAAATTAACAATCTTTCGTCTTACTTCCTATATGAACAAATTAATTATTCTATTACCCAAAATTTTAATTCGCTTTTATATTAATCTCTCAAATATTCGAATATAAGAATATAATTTTAACGAAATTTAAAGATATAAAAATGCATACATGCAAAGTACTAGTAAGCCAAGTCTATATCCCTCGATCACGAAGTCAAAATTAAATAAATACATACATACAGTATGCAAAAATGTGTAAAATATCCAGAATAGAGTGCTTATTATAATATTTGCTAGATGAAACAGATATTTATTTAAATTCTATTTCTTTAGATATGTTCATAAAAATATAAGAATATGTAGAAGCCCGGAGTCTACTCATCATTAAACATGATCAAGGTCAAACAAATCAATGAATTAATTGACAGTTACAAACTAGCTAGCACGTGCTAGCACGATAATAAAACATTTTTTAATTATATGAGGAAAATAAAGATTTTCGAGTGCATTTAATTTCTATTGTGTATGCGAGATTTAAATTTTCGCGCGATTCGAAAATGATCGTTCAGTTCCCGTGTTCCGTGTGCTTGAAACGAGTGGACCACGGAGCGCGCTCTCAGCGATTTACAATCATAAACTTGAGTTTGCTTTGTACTTATCACTGGAGCATGGTTTTATTATGATTTTTGAGCGCCAGGTGGCCGCGTTTTTGTTGTCCGTTTGTCGAACAGTACAGGTCTCAGCGCCATTACATCGATTAATGTCATTGTATAGCGCGTCCCGCGATAACTAATTTCCCCTGAGACGGATTAAATTCGAAATAAAGGAGATTCGGCCGATATGTCGACTAAACGTAAAAATCCGGCGACGAAGAAGGGCCGCGCGAAATCAAGGAAGGTTGAATATGACGAGGAGGACATCTCGAGCGAGCACGACTCGGACGTTGATGACGCTGAGACCGGCTCGAATGCCGACGGTGAGGACGCTGCCGAAGATGATCTTGCCGATGTCTCCAGTATTCCGGAATTGCCACCGCCTGAGGTGAAATTATTTTCATCGTTTTCATATACTTATTTGTCCCAGGCAGACAGGATATTGGTGTCTGAATAAGTGATAAAGCGATATTGGCATTTCGACGCTGATAAGCCTCACAGCCATACATTCAATGAAAAAGAATTCGTTTCATAAGAGGAAAGATCATAAAGTGATGATTGCCTGTACCATCAGATTTTTAGAGAATTTGAAAATTGGGAAGCCCATGCAAAACTGTGTGTTTAGAGTTCTTCGTCTATAACATTTTAATTTATAAAACACCAATTGTGTACACTTAACATTGCAGCATTTAGCACTGAGACTTCTGGGCAAGTGCTGTCTATCATGAATAGATTCCTGATGTTTCATCAACATTGTAGTTAGCTTCATCAAGAAATTAGAGACAAAGCAATGTAAAGTGTAACAGTGCATAGTGTAACAATGTTAAGTGTGATAACCCAGGCTGCGAAAACAGCATTAATCGTATTTATTTGATGCCTTCATCAAGGCATTTATGCGACAAAAGCAGAATTTGGAAGTTTAAATGTAGATCATTGAAAATAAGATTGGTAGCCTTCAAAACATAATTGTTAATTATAAATGTCAAATGGCTGCTATTATCTTTTAATTATGGAGATAAGCACGATACAGTTTGGTAAGGGTTTCTTCTACACTACTGCTCAAAGATACCTGAACACTTGTTCATTTTCCACAAGATGTATTTTAATTACAAAATTATAGATAAAATCAAACTGCGATGATTTTATTCTGTATAATGATCATAGCTTACGTATAATTGGCATTTATAATCGTTGAACTTTGTATTTTGTTATTTGACAAACTCTTTATCCTCAGATTCTTTAATTATTTTAGGGAGGATGGGGTAAGCCTGGAACATTATTAATGTGTGGTCTGACAAACTGGGACATGGCAGGACGTAAAGCTCCACCGAAAGGCGTGAAAGTTAATGTAGGGCGTAGTTTGTGGACCCCACATACTTTCAAAAATTTAAATGGCGCTAGAGTCAGATTAGTTGCTTCTGGCCCGGCTGCTTCTCATAGTATTATTGTTACTGAGGATAATAGATGCTTAGCTTTTGGTAGAAATGATAAAGGTAAATGAATGAAAGGTAAACAAAACTTATCTTATGATTAAGTATTACTATGTAAGTAAATGTGATTCACATAAATTGAAAGATTGCAAGATTTGTTTAGTCGTATCATTTCTGTTGGTACTGGACTAACAAATTTCTTATTCGATACTAATTTCATGAGAATATAATTTTCTACTTACACACACACACACACACACACACACACACAAAATTTATAAATAGATTGTTTAGAAACTTTTATGACATAACTTTTGCAGGTCAGTTAGGTGTTGGTGATACGAAACGTCGGGACGAACCTACAGAAGTCACAGCATTAAAAGGTCATACAGTTATAGGAGCATCTTGCGGCCGTAATCATACTTTATTTTTAACAAGTCGCGGCATCGTATTTGCCGCTGGAGACAATAAACTAGGTCAATGCGGCGTTGGGAAATCCGATGCCTGCATTGTCTCTGCCACTAAAGTAAAGTATTCTGGGCCGCCAATAGTGAAAGTGGGTTGTGGTGCAGATTTTTCGATGATACTAGACATTAAAGGTGGTCTACACTCATTCGGAAGCCCAGAGTATGGAGCATTGGGCCATAACACAGATGGGAAATATTTTATAACGAATACAAAGATGGCGTTTCATTTTGAGAAAGTGCCTAAAAGAATCGTTTTATACATTGAAAGAGCAAAGGATGGCCATGTTACGCCGTTAGATCGTGTTGAGATCACGGACTTCAGTTGTGGGCACTATCATACTGTTGCAATTGATAGCAAAAATCGTGCATTTTCCTGGGGATTCGGAGGTATCGGTCGTTTGGGCCACAACGAGCAACGAGATGAACTAGTGCCTCGTTTAATTAAATTCTTGGAGCCGCCTACTCGTGGTGTCAGGGCTATACATTGTGGTAGTACTTATAGCATTGCTATCAATGTGCACGGATCAGCCTTGATGTTCGGACAAACGAAACGTACCGGAGAAGCAAATATGTATCCCAAACCGATCCAGGATTTGTCTGGTTGGGAAATTAGATGCGTCGGATGTTCTCAGACTAGCGTAGTTGTCGCGGCGGATGATTCGGTTATCGCTTGGGGCGCTAGTCCTACTTTCGGTGAATTGGTAAATAATTGTATAACGAATAAATCTTTTAACAGAGAAATCTTTAGCAGACTTTTAAACTAAACTCCTCTTCTTCGATGAATAATTACAGGGTTTCGGTGAAATGCGTAAATCCTCGACTACCCCGATGGAAGTGAAAGCGTTGGAAGGTTTGTACATTACTGCTGTTACCTGTGGTCTCTCTCATACGCTTATGATTTGTCGAGACGAATCCGAAGAAGAGAAGACTAAAATTAACAAACTTCAAGTATATTCCGTTTAAATCGGATAATTTACATTTTAATGCAAATTTGCATTTTACTCATAAAGTAAACGCTAATCGAATTTTCACGTCGACACATTGGGAAATTTTTTCTATACTCATCGCAATCATTATTACATTTAAGGAAAAGGAGAAAAAAGAAAACCGAATTGTAACAAAAAAAAAAAAAAAAAAAAAAAAAAAAAAAAAAAAAAAAAAAAAAAAAAAAAAAAAAAAAAAAAAAAAAAAAAAAAAAAGAAACATTATTACCTTTAATTAAACCAAGTTGTTTTAAATAACTTGAAGGAAGGATTGAAAGATCTGTGAACAATTTATTAATAGACTGCGAAAAACGTCCATACAAAATATAGACTTAACTGTTACTCTCTACTTTGTACTTCCACTTTTACTTAATAATATGGAGAAAAGTTTATCATAATAGGGAACCCCATTCTGTTAGTAGCTCAGGATATAGACCAAACATATAGATAACAAAAATATATTTTGATACTTTGCTATTTTATTGAAGTACTCCCTCGTTCTCTCTCACTCTCGCTTTCTCTATCTCTTTAACAAGAATGGAAATAGTTGATACGTATGAAAAAGAGTGCTGGAAACTGAGAAAAAGACACGTTATGGAATTTAACAAACACTGCCTTTACTTTTATTACTCATTTTAATGTATTTACAACACAAATAGTCTATATCATTGATTCATTACAGTAGTACCTGAATCATTAAATCTGCAGAAATCATTCTTATATTCTATGTACAGGGACATTCTAAATGCGATTATACAGAGAAGTAACGCGGATTTTATGCTTTAAATGACTGTTATTATGATAAACATATAGAGAATGTTTCATGAACTCATTCATTTTTATGTTCACAAGCATGAAACCTATTTTATCTAGCGACGTACAAGAACAATGCTTTTTCAAAAAACCAGCATTGTTTATCATACATTTTAAACTAATAATTGTTTAACAGTTACACTCAACAAAGAAAATTTCAGTAAAGAAAAAGATATATATTGTTAATTACTGTACCATATAGGGTAATCACAAAAGAGAATCTTGTAATAAAATTAAACATGCGATTCTTTTGGAAACTATATGTTATATACAAAAACTCATGTATACGTATTATAATTAAGGCTATCCACGTCATTACTATCATTAGTAAATATAATCGAAATCTTTTATATATAATTTTATTTTAGAACTGCTAATAACGTAATATAAAAATCCATACAAATGTAACATAATGTCATATGTTTAAGAAGGACTGTAATTAGATTCACTGCCACAATGTATTTGGAGTCTTTTTTGTATTGCGACAAAATGAATTTAATACTTATTCATTCCATTCTGTTCCATGTAACACTTTCATGGGATTACACTGCACCATTTCAATAATCTTGGAACAAATGTACAAGGCAAATTACAAAATAAACGAGTTTTTTAAAGAATTTTTTCTAAAGAGTCTTTTAAATATCTATCTTTTATAGACATTTTTATTAGTTGTTAAAATGCTCCAAATAAGATAATAATCAGGCATTGTCATCTTCGTCTGATACATTGATTTTACATGAACTGCATATATCAGGAAATTCACAACTTCCTAATTTTCTAATTGGTCTCCATAAGCATTTCCAACATTGTTTATCAATACGATATAGCTCTTGATGATTTTTACAAATATTACAAGGGATATTTCTTATTATAGCCTTTTCATTCAGAGTTTTAATTAATCCCTCTTTTTCTAAATGTTTTTTATCCTAGTTTAAGAATATTAATGCTTTATGTTTATATATATATATATATATATATTATACATTGTACTAATTATTTTTAATGAAATAAAGGAACTATTTTTCAAGCATTCAAAAATTATTGTAAATAATACTGACAATAAGTTTACGATCCATTTTTATAGTAGATAATGCAATTAATTGTTGATGCTTGTCTTTCTCCGTTTGAGAAATGTTATTGCAAGTCCATTGCAATAATTTATATCCTATGAAATGTACTGGATCTGACGGATTGTATTCTAAAGTTTTAGCCACCGCCCATGATAATGGTACCATGATATTCTGTCTGTTATAGGAAATTAGAGAATGAAAATAGAACAATATCTCTTAATATCAAACAATTATCATTTACCTTAAGTAATCATTTTGTTGTGCTGTTAATTCATGTACTGTTTCATTTTTTGCTAAAATGTGACATTGACAAGCATATTGTTGGTAACAATCCGGTCGACTAGCAAAACTGAAACTGCTTTTAGAGCTATTTGTCCTGCAACTCTCTTGTGTTATTTCTAGGCAACTACAGGTTGGTTCCAATATAGTTAAACCGCATTCACATATTAATTCCTGCAGAAAATATTAACACAACAGGTATGGTATATAGAACAAGTTAAACAATTGTATTCAAACCTCCGTAATTGAAAATTTTGTTTCCATTTCATTAAGTCCTAAATCAATTAACATTTCTTCAGTTTCTTCATCGATTCCATGTTGTTCTACTAATTGTATGACATCTTCTTCTATTCCAATGTGTTTCAAAAATTCAATTATTTTAGATGATGCAAAATTAAAGGGAGATTGCCAATTTAAAATTCCAGGAACATCAATGCCACTTAAAATTAAATGACGAAGAATAGTTGGAGTTTGAAGTACTACTCCATATATGATAATATTCCAACAATTTATTTCACTTAAACCTGTAGGTCTTAAATTTAAAATCAGCCCGTCGTTAAATTTATTGAACCACATTTCTTTGAACTCCAAATTATGTGGTTCTATATCAAATTCTCTAAAGTAAAGAAGTTCACAATAGCTAAGACTGATGAGGCCCAGTTTCATTGCTTTTATGATGCTGTATATGGGCATACCTAAAAATGGAGTTAAATCAATATAATTTTTGTTTTAATTTATGTTATAGATAGAGACACCTTTCTTCCTTAATTCCTTTAAAACGCTAATACTATATAAGCCACTATAGACAGTGATCCATAATCTTTTATCGCTTATTCCATTAGAAATAATTTTCAGCGTATTTGATTGCACATGAATGCATTGTTTAAGTCTGTTTGTTAATAACTTTAGTAATTTTTCTGTACTCCATGTTCCATATATTTGAAGTCCTTTATTAGTTAGGACAACGTTCAATTTAGTTGCGTGTAAAATTTCTTTTGATGACAATGTTGTACATGATTCAATGGAAATTTCTCTACAAACAATTAATTGATTCTAAGCAACAGATGTACCATTGTACAATTTAAAAGTTGCTACATATATAATTGAAATATTGTAACTTAGTTTACTTTTTATTATGCGGATATTTAGTAACCTTTTTCATAGCTTCTGCGACGGTCAAATAACATAACTGTTTTATTTAATTAATTACATATAAATTAAATTAATTTTCAGGACACACGAAACGATTGTTTAAAATCAAATATTTTAACAGGCAACTGTTTGTATGACACAAAGTGAAATATCACATTATTCTACCACAATTTAAATGGAGAAATTTGTTTTATTCGTAAAGATAAATACATTAAAATAATTTTAAGTAAATAATTTTATGTATGAGATAATTATTGTTTATTTGATCACATTTAAAAAATATAATCATATAAAATGCAGAACATTAAATAAACATGTTTAACGTAATATTGAAATACATTTTGTTTACATACGTAATGATATGCATTTTACCTATTTATTGTTCAAATAAATATCAAAATCAAATCAATATCATGATAACAAAACAGATCAGAAAATATTGAAGCTATAAATGCTGCAGCGCATGCAAAAGCATTTTCTACAGGAGTTAAAGATACCATATTTGTTTATGGCGTTACTGCAGTCCTATTGATATTTATTAGTCATTAAATTATGTGCATACGCATAATATATTTACATGAATATAAATTTTGTATTACAAATACCTATAAAATTTAACTATTTAACAAAGAATTAGAAGATAGAAGCAAACTCATTGTATATGTATGTATCTGTCTTTGATACATAAGGTACAAAATATTTTTTCCCGTAACATACACAAAGCAATATAATGTGACATACTATTATTCACGTTTTTGTTTCCAATGATCTCACTCTTCAATATCTAGTTTTTGAATAAAGTTTAGACCATATTCAAGCTATAGTTTCTTTTACAGTTATCACTGGCAGAATTTTATATTACAATCATTTAAATCAAAGTGCAATAACAATTTGTATGTGGTTCGTGTGGCTGAGTCTCATCTGCCAATTGTATCCCTCTCTGACCTCTATGCCTTGCACCTCCCATATTACCATTACCATACGCTGCGGATTTAAGAAGGGCATGTCGATCCCAAAGTCCAGGAGTTTGTATTATCTACAAACAATATTAATAGATAAGAATTAATAATTGTAAAGAAAATAAATGATTATACCTTTTGTACAAGTTCTTCGAAACAACATTTGATTCCGTCTGCCGTTTTAGCGCTGCTTTCAATGTATAGGGTTTGGTGTCTTCGGGCAAATTGTAAACCTTCTTCAGTGCTTACTTCTCTGTTTGGTAAATCTATTTTATTACCCACTACCATTTTAATAATATCTGTCTTATTGCAATATGTATTCAATTCGTTAAGCCATGTTTCTAATTTCATAAAAGTAACTCTATCTGTAACATCATACACTAATATAGCGCCTTGGCCGTCTCTGTAGTAACTAGGTGTTAGAGTACGAAAACGTTCTTGTCCGGCAGTGTCCTGCAATGATTTTTGAATACATTATATTACGTTAAATAAAAAATATAAATTTTGACACACTGAGGTAACTAACCCAAATTGCAAGTTTCACTGTATTGCCATCAATTGTGACTTGTTTAGTTCTATAATCCATGCCAACTGTGCTTTGCATATTTTCATGAAATTCATCCTCAGTAAATCTAAGAAGTATGCTGCCAACAATAACAATAATATAATATAATATATTGACTCAACTTACATAGCATTAAAAAGTAATTTATTGTTTTAAATAGGTACCTTGATTTTCCAACATTTGATTCTCCTATCATTAATAGCTTTAAGACTGTTAATACATCTTGATCCATTGTCGGTATTATATCACAGCACTCGGTCTAAATATACTACTTATTCCTTTGATAGCGTTGACACTGTTAAAAATGAAATATAAAAGTTGATAAAAAAGAAATTATTAAATTTTCACCAAAATGACGATTGGAACATGTAGTTTATAATCGTGAGGAAATTCAGTAAGTCTATCGTAATTTGAAAAATGCTAATTATGTAGTAAATAAAAAATAGGCAATAATTTATATATATATATATATATATATATATATATATATATATGTCACAATTTATGTCACATATATATACAATGTTATAAGCGTATAATTGCATAGGATTTAACATCGATTATGGTAGAAAGATCGAATAACAGAATCTAAATGTAACAAATATTGTTTACAAGACGATAAAAACTTTTTATATACAAAAAGGTTACAAGTTACAGGTTGATATTAGTATCGTGAATACTTGTGGCTTTTCCTTAAATCTTGAACATCTACTTACCGTAAGTACGTCACTCGGATTTAATGAATGATATCATCCTTTTTTGCAATGCATAAATGAAAAATTCTGATGCACTGTTATCGTGATACGCTCTAGACTCTAGACGGTAGAAAAAGGAACGTTAAAGTAATTTGCAATATAGTTGTTGTAAAATAGTGCAGATGTCGTTTGCATTTGATTCTGACGAATTAGGATAAAAAAAATACTTGTGACAGTGTAAATAAATTTCTTTTCTTATTGTGCGTTTAAAGAAGCGAACATAACACTTGTGGGTAAATTATCTATCTATAAGTATTCAGGATTAGGTTGCTGCGCAACAGTTAGCGAATAGAAGATTCCATTTTCAAACTGTTTGTAATTTGCCGACGCTGACAGACGTAGAAGAACAGCGAATGAATATGATAGAGGGATTGAGAGTCGGCAAAATTAAAAACCTATATATCGGTGAGGCAACACTAGTGCAACAAGGAAATTTGTTTATTTTCAGTTTTTCGTTAATAAAAATTTCATTAACATATTGATGAGATCTTTCTGATTAAAATGAGATCAAACACGATGTAATTTGGCTCACATTTAATTATTTAATGAGGAATTATGCAGATGTGTATATATATATACACACACACACACGCGCGCGCGCGCGCGCACGCACGCACGCACGCACGCACGCACGCACGCACACACACACACACATCTATATGTATATATGTCACGTAGGTAATTACACTTACTTTGCTTACAATGTGATTTGTCTTTAACATGTTAACCAATAAGGATTTAGTTAAATTTTCACTTTTTAGCAACGTCCACGAATAATTAATTGACTTCAAGGTGCCAGAACGATGTTAGATCTAACAGTATATTATAGTAATAACTACAATACCTTCAATGACCCTTAAACGTTCGTTGTCGTTAATAAATAAATCTTAAAACTAACAGTATCAGCATTTGCCGTAAATCCAAGCAACTGAATTTAATTACAATGTAATTTAAATAATTATTACTAATTAATATTAATAATGTGATTCATATTAATGATAAAATAAAATTTAACTTGGTTTTATTAAAAGTTTATAACTGTTCGCAAGCTGTTCGCAAACTGTTCCCGAAGTCTTGAAGAGAGGAAAATTTTAAATAAAAAAGTTTTGCCGTTGCATCAGTGTTGTTTTATTGATACAAAGACGCTACAGATCTTTAAAGAGAAGCCACTGCCGTGTAACATTACTCGCGTCACTGTTTCAAGGGGGAACCACCTCCTCCTCAGTTGTGGAGATAAACCATAGACAGTTATCGTTATCGGACAGATTCTTGCGGACGGTTATAGACGATTCGCTTTTGAACTGCGGAATACACTTACTTTATATAGTTATTTTGTACAATAAACGGCAAAAGAAATTAACATGAATATTTATATAATACGTCGAGAAACTTAACATGTTAGGAAAAGGGAAGAATACTAGTTTTGATAAAAGACAACTTGTAATTCGTCGTAGAAAAAAGGATGAAAGTTATCGTGAAATTGCATAATTATTATTACTAATTATAGCAGATGCTATTAAAAGGTATAAAGAGGAGCATTCCGAATTTAAGAAATAACGCGGGCGACCTCTTTTTTTTAAGCCTACTGTAAAATTAAATGTTATTGTTAGAGAGAAATTGTTTACATATTTTCAAGCTACAATAAATGGTTCATATATTTTCATAGAGTGAACAATACGATATTTAAATCACCCCCTCTTATACAAAGCAACAAATGTAAGTAGAGATAGTGTGCTGTGTCCGAATATTAATGTGAGTAATTAAAATGACATGACACAAGTCATAAACAAATCCAAAGTTTCAAGAGACCATTCGAAAGTGCGAGTCTGGGGATAATTCACTATGCTCAAACATGGTTCAAACGAATAAAGATACGACCATGAGCATTTCTAACCTCAACTGCGCGATACATACATACGTTATCACTTACGAATAGATAACAGTTTTATCAAAGATGTCAACCATCAAAACACGGTCGATTCTTATGAACAGTGTCTAGTCTTGTATTTATAGTTGTCCAATGATGTAAGCAACGCAGATCATCCCATTAATCAATCGATATTCATCTTAAGTGCGGGAAGCGTAACATAACCGAAAGGAAAAAAAGAGAAAAAGAAAAAAAAAGAGAAAAGAAAAGGAAAGAAGAGGAAAAATAAACAAACAAAAAGGAGGCAAGATAAATTACGATGTATGGGATATATCATCGGTGAGTAGTATTCGATCGCGAATCGAATCGCGAATAAATACTCACAGACGTGGAAGCGCTAGAGAAGAGCGTTCGAGCGCATCTTCGGGACGATATGTCGGGAATCTAGGATAAAGTAAGTTTTTGTTCGCTATAGTGGCAGAACGTTGAAACTCGCAGAAGAAAAAAAGATGGCCGCTGGTGGGCTGCCATGAAGGGGCTGCGTCGCTCGTGCTCGTGGAAATGGGACGTTGCGACATCGAAGTGTCACTGCAGCGCTCGTGAAGTGTCACAAAGTGTTCACCGAGTGACGTGAGGTGTTTTGTTTTCGCTGATACACGGATTGATTGTTCGCGATGGCTTCCGACGGGTAAGAATGAAACTCGTTCGATTCTAGGGGAATGGAAATAAGTACCATCGCTGCGATATAGTGGCTATGTTTCGCGGATCGATAGTGAATTTTTTTCCCAGTGACCCGTCCCAGTTTTCTCGCAGAGAGCCTCGTCATATTCTTCGAACGCACGATAGTGTTTCNTCTTAATGATTTTTAAGTTTATCAATATACATAACTGGGTGGGTCTTTAAGTTCAACAAGATTCATTTTAACAATTTCATATTTCATGTATACAGGGTGTCCCAGCAACTGTGTTACAATCAGCGATAGGGTGATTTTACGTGAACAAACAAGTCAAAACTATAGAACAAAATTTGTTCGTATGATGATGCCCCGTTCTAAAAAAAAAAAAAAAAAAAAAAAAAAACTAATTAAAGAATTTGTAAAGTATACTTAAACTTGGCTAATTACAGACTGGGTACGAATAAAACAATCAGCATTAAGGTTATTCTACTTGTGAAATTAAGTGGAAAATGTCAAATAACATTTTTCCGTTCCAGGTCTCGTTTTCAAGAAAATAGAAGTTACTTATGAATTGGCCTAGTACACATAATATATTTCTAAGTTTTATGAACATATACTATTCTTTATCTTTCGCTTATTTTCACGTGTAGAATATTTTCCTGCCGATTATTTACTTCTGTTCAATGCGGAATTGGCCAAGTTCAAGTATATTTGACAAATTTCCAATCTCGATTTTTTCGAAAACGAAACGTCATATGAATAAATTTTATTCTATATTATCGACTTGTTTTTTTCATGTAGAATCACCCTATTGCCGATCGCAACATAGTCGCTGCAACACCCTGTATATACGAATTATCGAAGTCATGCGTGTGTCGCCTTTTCCTCTCTGTCTCTTTCACCACTTTCGTTTTTTCCGCTCCTTTGTATACAACTATGCACGAATGGATTTCTGCTGCCTATTTCGGTCAATTAAACGGATAGCATGACATCAGACGGTTGGTCGTATTGCAGCCAGCATTCCTATCAATTTATGGTTACAGGGGTGGGGGGTGGACACCCTTTTATTACAACGAAACTTTCCTCGTTTTTAAATGTTTGCACTTCCCCGTTGTTTCGAACATTTTACTAGAAGGACCAAAGCTTTTCTCCACTATAGAGATTTCTAGTTTTATCTACGGTATTTATTACCTAAGGAAAATAAACTTCGATAAAGCGATCTCGTGTCCCATTTTTGTCCCGTAAATTTGACAGAATGCTATCGATTAATTATTTATATCTTATGGCTAATCCGCTGCGATTCTATCTCCCGGTTTACTAAAACTGTATTGGGCCGGTTGTCATTAAATGTACTGTATATAATATCCCCTCGATCTAATCCATGCATTAAACATATCGTATGTATATATATATTCTCTTTTTTTTTTTTTTTTTTTTTCACTTTGCCGCACTATTTTTAGAGTTTTTAATTATAGTAATAAAAAGGAACAACAAATTTATCTTCGAGTGCATCCCACATGCTTTAATGATTTAATGTGTGCACTAGTGATTTTATCAGGTTTAAATATCGCTTATATACTTTTTAATAATATTTATTTTAGTATTGTTATTAATCTATACAGTAGATCTTTTTAAGTAAATTTTCTATAAAAAAGAAAAAAAAAAAAAANAAAAAAAAAAAAAAAAAAAAAAAAAAAGAAAAAGAAAGAGAAGAGATTTTCTGAAAGAGAATAATAAAATTATTTCTTTATGATAAATTATTTCAACGAAATTAATACGTGTTATTTATAATTATTTATATCTCTAAAATAAAAAATCCTCTGTAATATTGCAGTAGAATGGAATGGGTAGAAATTATAGAACCTCGCACCAAGGAGCATATGTATGCTAATCTCACAACTGGAGAATGTGTATGGGATCCTCCACCTGGTGTACCAGTGTAAGACAGAAATATATATATATATATATATATTCTTTTATAAGTAAATGCACCAAGATATAATTAACATTGAATTACATTGCAATGAATTACAAAGTCAACTTCCTCATTAAGAAAAATAATCAGTTGCCTAAAAGATTAAACTGTCTTTTTGATCTAATCAGCTTGGTGAAAGTTATCGTCATGTAAGCTTTTCCTTTTATGATATAGGAAGCATTTATAATTAACAAGATTTCTACATGACACATGTATGGAATCTTAATGTTCTTTGTAACCTACATTTAATAGTAATCAAAATGAATAGTTTTATATTACTTGATGAAATTTATTGGATTGTAACGTAAATAACAGTTTCTCAAATATTGGGAATTCATATGTATATATCATTGTTCCGTTTTTTATTATAGGAAAAAGACAGATAACAATCAATGGTGGGAATTATTTGATCAGAATACTTCACGATTTTATTATTACAATGCAACATCCCAGAAAACTGTGTGGCACCGTCCAAGTGATTGCGACATCATTCCTTTAGCAAAGCTTCAGGTGAGTGATTCACTTTGATAACAAATATGTAATTTAGAACGGTGGTGATACAGCATTAAAAATATCTGTCATACTGTGCTAAAAATTAGGCGGGCCTCTTGAATATTTGAAATTCCATTTACTGATAAAAGTCTGTTGACATTGCGTATATTTACTCACTGAACGTAGCGTTTGAACTTCTCAGGGATACAAATTCCGTGGTATGTGTAGACATAATGATTTAGAAGCTTTTCTATACATCAATGTTGTCTCCCTGTAGGATGTTGAAGATATAAGCGAGCAAGCTGTCTGCTCTCCATACAGCTATAAATAGCTGTTTGTAGCTAGGAGAAAAACTCTGGTATACATTATACCATATTGAAAGCATGAAAATCATTTCAGAACATTTTATGTTTTGTTTGCTTGTACCACATTTTTATTTCCTAGCGCAGATAATATATTTTAACTTTAAACGATAAATTGATAAGTAAGGAGTATTTGGTTATATTTGTTATTTACTTTGTCTTTAATAGTACTGACATTAGATTTAATAGAAAGAGTTATAAGAATTTGTCGTATTGTAGACATTAAAGCAAAATACAGAACCAGCAAGTAGTAGTGGAGCCGATACTCAGAAATCAACCGAGCCAAGAAAGAAAGAGTCTGTATCAACACAGACACAAACTCCTTCAGTCAGCCGATTAACAAGGTTTAATCATCAAGAAAGTTCCAATCTATCTTCTTCGTTGGTAAGTCCTTCGTCTTACGTTCTTTATGCTAAAAGAACGATCGGTATAGAACTATACTACCTTTTATTATAGCAAAGTGGTAGTGTAAATAAAACGAGAACATCCAGTGTTGGCGTGGACCTTCAAACGTCTCCCCCTTCTCCATCTCCATCTTCAAGGCGGCATCATCATCATCACCACCACCATCATAATAATAGACATCATAGGCATCATGAAGTGCCCACAACACGACGTCAGCATAATCATTCACAGGATTCTGGTCGATCTAGTGACAGCTCTGTTTCTCACAGCCGCACGTCTTTGGAATCGACTGGCTATCGATTGTTGGATTCTCCTCATCGGCATCATCATCGTTCCGTCGCCCAGACACCGGCAATTCAAGCACAATCTTCGCCCAGGCAACACAGCGGCACGTTGGAAGCTAGGGGGCACAAGAGTGGCACTTTAGAAAGTGTGAAGAATCAGAAATCAGTACCGTTGGGTGAACCGCCTCCATTAGGTTTGTCACTCTCAACTAGTACTCCCCTATTTAAGAAGAAGGCGTTTGTTGATTCACAACGCGAGGGTAGGGCAGGGAATTTAGAACTGGAAAAGAATAAAAATGGTAAGAATGTGAGTTAAGTTTCATTAAAGAATTAAGATCTGTAAACTAATCTTCATTGAAGCAGAATGCAAAGGAGGAAGTAAGAAATTACCTCAATCCGTTTTGTTGCTGTAGGTAGAGAAAGTAGTAGAGGCTCGTATGGTCCTGAACCAAGTACTTCGCCATATCGGGAGTCATTGATGGAATCTAGATTTAGGCAAGAGATGCCTCCGTACCGTCCGCCAGAAGTTCAGTTGAGCCATAGTTATAAATCACAGGGCGAGAAGTATGGCTCCTTGGTGGAAAGCAGTAATCGTTATCATAGAGATAGAGATAGGGAAAGGGAAATTCATCATAGGGAAAGAGTAAATAGTTTGGACAAAACAAACACTTCAGCCTTTTATCCAAGTTCCATGCATCCGCGTAATATGAATAAGCAAGATAATACTGGTAGTATAGGAAGAAGGCATCATGGATGTTCAGTGTCGCTTTCAGAAGCGAATGTTAGAGATATGTACGGCGCAATGTTAGCCGAAAGAAATGAGCCTTCGAAGAGTCTTGTCAGAGGTGTGGGCGTTTTGAGCAATACGTCGAAGCAGAGAAGCCTCGAGGTTGCAGAACGAGAAAGAGAACGAGAGCGTGACAGAGAAAAAGAATATAGAAGGAATACTGCATGTAACAATTCGTTGGATTGTAAGTACGACGATAATTCATGTTCCTTTAAAATTAATTAATCATTAGTATCTTGTATTTTAATCCATTCTCTTTTCTTATATCTTTTAAGGCGTGCCGCAGCCACTGGCTCGCAGTTATAGTTTTGTACAGCAGCAGAAGCAGCAGCAAAAGCTGCAACAATTGCATCATCATCATCATCATCATCAGCAGCAGCAACAGCAGCAGCAACAGCAACAGCAGCAGCAGCAGCAGCAGCAGCAGCAGCAGCAGCAGCAGCAGCAGCAACAACAGTCAAGAAGAAGAGATAGGGACGATGATTCTATGCACGAGCGTTATCTTATTAGTCAGAGTCACGAACAACCTAGACAAAGGCTTAGTAGTAATACTAGCAGTAGCAATAGCAGTAATAGTAGCAGCAATAGCGCCGTGGGCGAAGAAACAGAAGGGCTGACAGAGGTAGATGATAGTAAAAAGAAGAGGAGCAATGGTAATCCGAGTCCACCTCCGTGTTTTTATGGAAATCTGTTACCTGACGACGATCATTTGTTGCCGCTTCAGCATTATATTCTTCAGCAAGCAAAACTCTCAGGCACGTCTTCAATAGTAAAAGCATAACTGTATCTCATGTATAATTAATAATACTTTTATATAATAAAATAATAATTTTACAGGTTGTTACAAGTTTGGGGATCCGTTGTTAGCAGAAGAAGGTGACGATTCTTTGGACGAAGAGGGTGGAAGAGGCGAAGGTATTGGTGGAAGAGCCGATGACGATTCCGATGATCAATTTGCGGATGATGAAGCAGCGAGCAACCAAGGTGATTCGTCCAGTCAAGAATACCTTGAAGATCACTATGCAGGTTAGTTATTATTTATCCAGAAACTAAGAGAAACGAGGATTTAATTAAATTCGTAAAAATATGTAGCTCAGTACATCGAAATGATATTTATATTATTATTGTAGATTTGGGTAACTACGATACTGCTGGATTAGCGACGTATTACAATACTGCTGACACTCTAACGAGGCCACAAGTACGACCACCGTCGCCACCGAATATCGCCTCGCAAGCCGATACAAGAGAAACCGTGACAGCAACTACAAGACAGCCGCCAGTTCCACCGTCTACCGCGATAAGTTCTGTTCCTAGCGTTGGTATCGGTGTGGACAATACAGACGTCGACGAGGCGAGGCGAGATGACAGCGCGGGCGGTGGCGACATCGAGAAATACGCACAAGACAATCTTAACCTGAACTGCGGACGGCCGAAGGGACTGAGATTGTTGTTCCGGAAGAAGTTTAGCGTTCGCGACATTCTTAGTTGGTCTAAAGATCCTATACCACAGCCAATGCTGGTAGTTGTAGATGGTGAAAAGTTACTGAAACGGGAAGCCTGCAATCTGTTTAGGCTGGTGCAAGTGTACATGGGCGATCGGAAAGCTAACGTAGGAATGACATTAGACAGTGTAGCTATGGACATTGTGAATACAGCGTATTCGAAGCCGCCGTTACGGGACGAGTTATACGTCCAGATATGTAGACAAACTACAGAGAATCCAAGGAAAGAAAGTTTACGTAGAGGTTGGGAATTGATGGCTGTCTGTCTGGCGTTCGTGCCGCCCAGCGCTACGTTCGAGCCTTATCTCGAAGGTTATATGAACAGACATCGTGATCCGAATTTTCAGTTTCCGGAAGTGGCCAAGTGGCCGATTCACGTGCAAGTTAGTCATTATGCAACCGTCGCCTGCCGTCGTTTACAACGAATTGGAGCACATGGCAAGCGACAGCCTCGCAAGGCTACTATAGAAGATATCGATCAAGCGAGAGTATGTTTCTTTCTTTTACTACGCAACCTTATTTCACTTTATTGTCTTGTATCTTATTTTATTTGTTTACATTTTACAAGTGGCCAACACAACGTTACCTTAAATTTCTTCATACTATGAAATGGACGTTCATTCGCGTTTAATTTAATCGTAGATTCAGATTTTCCGGGCGTCCATGTTTGGGGCGACGTTATCGGAAGTAATGGCCCTGCAGAGAGACAGATTCCCAAATCGAGAGTTACCATGGATACAGACCACGTTGACGCGTCAAGTGCTTGCTCGAGGTGGTATCTTGACAGAGGGGATATTCAGAGTGTCCGCGGACGCGGACGAGGTCAGTGCTTTAAAGTCGTGCTTGGACAGGTTCGAGGATGGTACGATTTTGGCAGCTTCTCAAGATGCTCATGCACCCGCATCTTTGTTAAAATTATGGGTTCGAGAGCTTTACGAACCGTTGATACCTGATTCCTTTTACACGGAATGCGTGTCGATGAGGCACGATGACGTCGAAGCTTCCGCAGCCAATGTCGCCGCGCTTGTAGATCGTCTGCCTGATTTGAATCGTCGTGTTCTTTGTCATCTAATACGATTCCTTCAGGTTAGTATTCTTAGCTATCAATTAGTTTTACTTCTGTATGATTACCGAATATGAAGTATGAATTATCGATTATTAAAGATACGTATTCTTATCGGTCAATTGTCAAAATAGCGAATCATTAATCAAAGTGCGTTCCTATTTACTTTAGGGAACTTTAACGTTAATCGTCGGTACTAATCAAACGATCAACTGTCATTCTTGCCGTAAATTTGTCAGAGGAGGTTAATTGAAACTAACGAGCTCACTGTAGAATGGCCCCGTTTCTCTTAGTTTCTCGTTTCTTCATTTGGGATTACCGCAATGTATAAAATACTTGTTCCAGATTTTCGCCAGGCCGGAAGTCGTTGCCCGTACTAAAATGGATGCAAACAATTTAGCAATGGTGATGGCACCAAATATACTGCGCTGTACCTCGCAAGATCCCCGCGTGATCTTGGAAAATGCACGAAAAGAAATGGCTTTTGTTCGTACTCTTATCGAGTCATTAGAAACTGCTTGGGTCGATGATCTTCACTGACCATTCTATTGCGCGCTAGAAAAAGGAACGCTCTAGACTACTATGCCAAATGAATCAGCTGTATATTCACATGTATTGTTAGTTATTTCACTGTTTCTCCATTATCGTTCTCACTTTTCTGTTTTTCTTTTTCTCTCCTTTTCTTTTTTCTCTCATTGTCTCTCAGACACGCGCACACGAACACACACGAACACACACGAACACGAACACACACACACACACACACACAATGGCCCCATAGATCCGTGGATGTTCGTAATGGTAATTTAGTGCTAAAGTTATTACCAAGCTAATCGCCCGTTTCCCCCGCTCCTCGTTTTTCTATTTATTATTTATACGCAGATTATATGTTATACAGATAGAGATTATTAGATTATATTATGTATATCGCTATATATTCATATTATATATTTTACCAACCCTTGTTACCGCGTTGAACAAACGCGGACGGCTTTTTTACTCGATCATTGTTGAATCTCGTGTAAGATAAAAAAAAAAAAAAAAATCATGTGTTACCGTGTATAGCTGCACTCCGCGATGATCTTTTTGTATAAGCGACGAATTCACGTGTACAACGTTTATCGAGGAGTAAACATTGCAAAAGATTAGCAAGCTGTACAAGTGTGTTTCTTTTCCTTGTAGCCTTTGAAAATTTACCTCTCTACGAAAACGAAAAAGCCCTAAAAAAGTAGAAAAAAAGTAGAAAAAAAGAAAAAGGAAGAAAGGAAATAAGAAAAGATAAAAAAAGAAAGAAACAGAGAAAGATTGTATTTTTCATGATAGAGCATCGTGATTTGTTAATCAGAACGTCGTGTCGTTATATAGCATAATAAGTTTATATTTTACATTGAGCTACATCATATACAATGATCTTTAATGTTAGAAATATTTGAACAATACGCAGTACAAGATATACATATACTCGTATCGCTTATTCTGATTTTGTACAATTTTTAACGAGGAAAGTGTTACCAGTAAATTATATATTTAAACGTAGTATTTAAATTATATGTATAACGGAAGAGGAGAGAAATATCACAAGTGATTATCGCTATTACGTTACAACGGACGGTATTTTCGTTTATGTAAATATTGTATAGAAGTTTACGTAGATAACAGTTCACACACGAACCAAAAAATTTTTGCGTTAGCAAGTTATCGCCATCGTCGATCACTCGTAAAATGATTACCTGCTTTTATACTAACACTAGCATTATCTAGTTATATCTATCCAATTTCATATATACAAGATGTACAAAGTAATCGATGGTAATTAATTACTGCAGCGGATGCGCGTCGGCTTTCCTTACATTATATTATTATATGTATGTATATCATTTTCATCGCAAATTCAATATTCATACTGCACCGCACTTTTTACAGGATAAAAAAGAAATGAAATGCGAATTCTTCCGAGGTATTTTTTGTAAAACGATATCAGATTTTTTAAAAATATTCTTTCTTTTACGATATATGAAAATTATTCCATCGTTT
>JACXIT010000089.1:4183670-4234235 GCA_014737525.1 Bombus difficillimus | reverse complement strand
TTTTAAAAAAAAAAAAAACTCGTGGACGTATTCTGAACGAAATACATCATTGTGAAATACGCAATGTTTCAGTTGATCTTCGTAGACTCTGCCATAATTTTCATTATTCATGCTGCTGATTCTTATCGTTAGATATGCACTAGATTGCACTTTAATTTCTATACTTTTCACAGGAACGAGAACCGCAAACTATCACGTTGTACTCAGATACATGTTAAATTAAGTCGAAGACGTTGTCAGCAGTTGTCGACGAAAGACGCCGTGGAACCGCTGGCAATTTCTGCGTACTCCTGCCTACTTGCCGAACAGAGCTTACTGGTGAAGTCCGCTTCTCTTTTCCTGCGCATATAATAACGTATGCAAATTTACAAAGATGTATGTATATCAAAGATAATGTTATAAACGAGTCGGTACGATACGATATTATACGATTATTAAATTATCACGTATAACTTTAAATGTCGAATATCGTGTACACTGTCAACGTTATGAACGTACGTTGTATGCGTGACGTGATGTCGAGGAATACGAATACCCGGCGCCTCTAACGTTGAAAGGTAATTGGCTTACCCTCTTCCCGGTATTTCCATAACGTCCACTGTGACGCTGTTCACGTAGAGGCGGTCGTTACACCAGAAGAAGCAGAGCGACTTCGGTTGTAACACGTCCATATCGTAGGCCCATGAAAGCTCAACGCGTCGAATTTTCCCAAGTTCACCGGATGCACCGGCCGGATGAGCGACGACCATTCGGACTGTCGATCCGTGTTCCAATTTCATGTAACCGCTACGGTTGCGGGAATGAAAGGAGCAAAATCGCGTATGAAAGTATTAAAGCGAGGCATATGAAAAAGCGCGTGCCCCGTATGCACGAAAGTAGCAACTTGAGACGAGAATAGCGACGCAAGCTTCGTGCCTGCCCTAAAATCGTCTCGAGTTTCTTCGATATGCGGAGCGCGTGCTTTCTCTCTCGTGCTTGACAGAATCGTTAATAACACGTTTAACGCGTTACGACACAAGTTGATTCTGTGCGAAAAGGATCGCTTTTAGAAGCTATTTCGATTGGACATATTTTACTTCTATAGGTGAGAATACTATAAGTCCTTTTTGAGTATCAGCAGACTGCTGTTTATTAACGCTATGTGTATGGATGAGATCATGTTTCTATATCTGTATCTATGGCAAATTAATCCTTTCCTATTCGGTTTTTTTTTTCTTTATTTATCGTTTCGTGGTATCATTTCGATAGGCTACGGTGTATTTATTGTAGTTTTCCTCTTTTACGAGGAATATTAAAAAAAAAAAAAAAAAAAAAAAAAAAAAGAAGCGTTTGATTACGAATGAGACGATGGAATTAATTTTAGTAGAATTAAAGAGATAGACGAAGATTACCTAGGTGTGAGATCAATGTCTCGAATAATGTCATTCTCCGCGTGAAAAGTGACTTTCAGGAAGCCTTGGACCCAACTTTCCGCGCTCGGTGGCCGGGCAAGATCGATGGTGATCCTGTAATGTCTCCCTGACAAGTAATCGAGATTTGCATGTTAATAACATAAAAATGAAGTTATTAATTTTCGTTAATTCCCATCTTTCTGTTTATTATTTATTCCGTTATTATTTAGCAACTTTGATTCTATTTCTCGATAAAGAATTAAAAATCGTTTCGAGGTCGTCAAAGAATCATTTGCATTTTATCCGATCGGTTGAATGGCTGTTGCAAGTTTCTAGTGGATTACTTATGTAGGGCACAGTTAAATTAGTTTCGAGACACGTAGCAATTTTCCTCGACGATAAACAGGGTGAAAGCAGCCTGTCGCGATTCATAATAATAAATAATTGCGCGACACCTACGCTCGGAACTGCGCGACGGGTTCGATCCAGTGCAGAAGCGTTCCGGCAAGAATCGATAAAATTCAAAGGAAGATCGATGCGATCTAAAATTCACCTTTAAATATTTCCAAGACGTTCGAAACGTCGAATTCACTGTTTCTTTGGAATTGCATTCAATTAGGTTCTTTCCTACAAAATGAAGACCTCTTCTCTTCGGAGACTATGCTTTAAAGTATAACGAATCTCCAAGTACGCGCAGGAATATACACCGAATCGTAATTGCAATTATTTACAAATATCGATAGAAGACTTAAAAAAAAAGAAAAAAAAAAAAAAAAAAAAAAAAAAAAAAAAAAAAAAAAAAAAAAAAAAAAAAAAAAAAAAAAAAAAAAAAAAAAAAAAAAAAAAAAAAAAAAAAAAAAAAAAAAAAAAAAAAAAAAAAAAAAAAAAAAAAATCGATGAAATCCAAGGGTGAAGGTATTTGTAACACTCACTGCAAAAAGGATCTTCTTTGCCAGTGGCGAAGAAGAATTTCGACCCGAGCAGAGACAGAATATCCTGTCCCATAGCCTGCCTGCCAACCAAAGCTGGACTGGTGTCCGCATGGTAACCCATAATACCGCAACTAAGACTGTTGTTGCTCTTGCACGAGAAACATTCGCCTCTGAGGAAGCTGGCGTAATTGGAACACTCGTGGGCCACGTATTGGCACTTGGAGTTGATGCTCTCGATGAAGAGTTTTATGGAACGGACATGATTGCAGGCGACCAGTACTCGCGACGCTTCTTCCAGACCTTCTTTAATCAGGGTTAAAGGCAAGGAAGGGGTAGTTTCGCTGAGATCCGTGCATCCTGGCTGTTCCTTGCCATTGTTCGGGTAGAAGTCCAGGTGGCCACATGGTTGAACCATTCCATATCCGGGAAGCCCTTATCGCGCGATAAGTTAGTTTATAATATAGAACGATTGATTACATAAATAGAACGATTAGAGGGTTGCTCGTGATTCAGATAAACGCAGTCCGTAAGATTCTATTTCATTTAATAAACCTCCTTGTTCTTCGTTGGTGAACAAATTTATATATATATATATATATATAGGTTATTAACTTTCAACATTGAAACAGCGAAACGAGAAACTGTGTGTTAAACATATAGAAAACGCTGCTTATAGGAATAGCCTGTAAGATGTGAGATAAAGTGGTTCGAAAGAGTTACGAGATTCGCGATTTGAAATATCGATGTAAAGTTGATAATTATTAATAATCGGATCACAAGAGCGGGATCGGTAGGTATATAAGATATTTTTCCGTTACCTAGGAAAAAGAAGCTCTTGCCATCGGTGTGAATGACGTCGACCAACTTGGCGTCGGTGTAGTCCAGCCTTACGTGACTGGGCATCCCTTGGAAATAGGGCTCCGCAGGATCCAGTCCCGTAATACGACCAACCTTCCCTCCCATCTTTTCTCCCGCGTATCCCGCGGTATGCGCCCCCAAGCTGTGTCCGATCAGGTGCACATCGTCCGGGTCCAGTCCGTAATTTGTCTGCGTTTTAACAAACGATACTTTGATCTTTCCATTTCGTTTTCTTATCTTCCAATGCGGCATCTTTCTTACGAGCTTGGACGTTTCAGTTTCATAGCGTTTTATATCGTAATATGTATTTAAAAACGTTCACGTCTTATAATCACGTAAACCAAATAAATAATAAGAACAATAAGAATAACACACGATACTAATTAATTAGTATCACATAGTATGTAAATACTTTATGTATCCGCCGTGTATGTTACACGTATATTACGAGTGGCCATTTGAAAAAAAGTTTGTCCATCAATCAAGCTTACGTAAATTAAGTGATAAAACTGAAGCAACGAACAGCATGTGAAAAACAGTTTGAGGGAAAGTCCGTATACGATATTTTAAATGATAGATTTAAGTAACGTACTTCTAGCGTTCTTCGTCGTTCGAGTCAAGAATTTAACGTTCCTTCGTAGTTGCGCTTTTGAGATATCTGTACCACATAGAAACGAACCTAAGCGATCTAAAAGTTTGCCTTGGAATCGGATTAAACGTCGCGTTTCCTCCTTTTCTTCTTCTTTCTTTTCTTTTCGGAGAAAGAACGTTCTGCCGAGAGCGGCAGCTAGCTTGCTTGTTCGCGAGATTCATTTTACCTGCAGGTGTTTAACGAGATGAGCTATTTCAAGGCCCACCAGCCTCGTGTTGGCGGTCGCTTGAGTATAAAGTGGCAAACTTCCTCCACCCCAGTCAACTATGATGACATTGTAGTTGTCATGCTTCAATAATTCGTTTCTCATTTCCTGCGGCGACGATTCAACGACAGATTAGATAGGAATGTAAGTGAATCAAAGTTAAACTAGGAAATATTATCGTTAAATATATCAAACGTGTAAATAAACTTTCAACTATCGTGTCAACTTTTAACTATCAAATATATATATTAATTTTAAACATTTACCGCCCCTGCTACTTGATGCGCGAAAAAATTAATAAAATCGTATTTCATAACGAGTTTTCAATTATAAAATACACCAAACATCGATACACGCGAACGTTCTTACTATTCGAACGAAACAATTCCCTAATATAAAATTAATATGAAATATATTTCCTTAATACAGGAAAATTAAAAGTGCGAAAGAGCGACGCGAAGAAGCGATTCACTTACGTTGACCCAATTGCTAAGCGGAGTGTCTATGAACCCGTGTATAATGAATTTCGTTTTCCTTTTTGGATCGAAGTACGACCGTTTGATCGACTTGTCTTTCGCGGCTGACAAGGTCTGGCCCTGCGAAAAGATGGAAAAGATATTCCATTAAAAGCGAAAATCGTAATTAGTAGCGATCAGTCAACTAGAAAGAATTACGATCGTAAATGTTTACTGTTTTACTCACTTCGACGTTATTATCGTTGGTGTATAGAATAAATTTCGTATTGATGACTTCTCGCGGCAAAGGGAAGACATTGAGCGGTCTGTGGATAAGGTGATACCAGTTTCTGGTTATGTTCAGGCATCCTAGCTCGTCGTAGCATCGTGTCTCGTTCTCGACTAATAAAACAAAGTCACGATGATAACAAATAAAATATATAAAGCGAAACGGTTGCCTGGAGCATCTTGTACATCGGGTTTGACAAAATGTAATTACACGGCAACCAAGGAATGTTGACGTCGATTCGATCGCTACGTGCCCACTGCCAAGGGTCCAGTATTCCAGCGGAACAGATAACAGGAGTCAATGCGACGAGTAGCAGAATCAACGCTTCTCCGCCCTCGGTGACTCCTTGCTTCTTCCTCCTCGTCCTGCAGCAGAAACAGAACGATCGATTTAGACCTCGTATCATTATAGGAGAGCAGCTGCGAACGCATTCTTCGACGAAGATTGATTAATTAACGTCCGGCTGATGAAAAGAGCGAGGAACCGAGAGAGAACTCGGCTTGAAGCGCCTTACAAATGCTAGACCGTTTGCGAAGATCAAATAAGGGATTTTTCGTGCATAGATTGGATCAGCGTTCGATCGACACCCAACTGGAATTATTACGTCGCAGACGACTATAACAGATCGTGACTCAAGTCGTTGTTTCAACTCGAATCGTACCGAGTCATCGTTTCGAAAGGATCGTGTCTACCTAAATTTCTCTACCTATATGTATTATCGTCGTATTTTCTCGAAATCATTTGATTCATCGATCACATTTAATCGATCGACGCCGCTTTCGTTTCTGTTCGACTCTTCGTTTCTCGATCGCTTTTACTTTTATTTTCGTGTAACTAGCGCATCTGCGCAAAGAAATCTCATTTGTCGGAAAAGAACGAGCCGAACGAACGAACGCGTAAGTAGAAGCGTTCGCGAAGCGTAAGTAGAATTGGCGAGATACGATCGGACGCTTCGTTCGATCCATCCACGATTGTCCCAAGGTACCGCGTACTTGTGGAACATGATGAAATAATAGGGTACCGGAAAAGGAAGCTCCGGATAAAACGCAACAGTAGCCTGGGAACTCGCATTACGACGAACAAGGTTCTCGCGAAGAATCCACGATCCGCTCTATCAAATTATCCACCAAGCGGTGACGATTTCGCGTCGCGTCGAGAACTGTGGCGACCAGTGAGTCGGTTAGACTCACACAATTCGAGAATTTAGAAAACTGGGCAGAGAAATTTATAAAACATTCCGAAACTCGAGATCTTGGAGCCGTACGAGGACGATCTGTAAAAATCAAATACTCGTCACCTACGTTAAACGGTGAATAACTCGCTGATTAAATACTCTGCTAAATGGCAATTCTCGCGTCGAAATGAGAAACCGTGATTAATTTGAACTCCTTTCCCTCGGAAACTAGAAGATTAAAATCCCGATCGTAGGATCTAAACGCCACGTTGTCACGCGCGGAAATTGCTCGAGAACATATTCGAGATCGCGATACGATGTAACAACTAGACTACCAACTTTTATGCGTTTAGGATAAATGCGAAACTGCAAAGATCCGAACAATGTCAAGTATTCGTCCATAATTCTCAGTAGTCCTTAATTCTCTTCACAAACGCATTACCTATTCGTCTATTATTATTGCATTTTCTCCGTGCTTACGCGGTATGTGTTCGTGGATATATGTAAATCTTATCTCCAGATCATTACGGATATCTACGGATCATTGCAACCAGTACGATCGATACGAACGAACGCGAGCTGTTCGCGAAAACATAAAATTGCATAAAAGATTACGAAGCGAAGAAGCAAGAGCGGGCGCGATGTTGCATAATGCGTGGCGACGATGCCGACGATGCGATGTCATCGTCGCGGTGATCGCAAATAATCGTTAGATGTAACAACGGCGCGAGTAGAATGTTTACCCGGTCCCGTTAAGCAAAGTCCAGTTTAATTTCCGATGACCGGGGATCGCCCTTTCGAAAATGCTTTCGATTACCGTTTGCTTGTTATGGAAAGCCTGTCCCATGGATCGAGGTACGGAGGTTGGCTTTCGGGTGCCGGATGGACCAAAGAGGTTGGCCGAAAACCGGTCGCTCGCATTTCACCACGACTTCCAGTATTAAATAATTATTATTTCGAAAGCGAGAGTGTAACCGCGGCGCCAGCGTTCCCAGTGATTCGCAACTATCAACTATCGACTATCGACTATCGACTATCGACTATCAACTATCATGGTTTTGCGACTGTCGAAACGAATCGAGGCGATCGAAAATTGAAACGCGGAGGAAAGTCGATTAAAGATCAGACATAAACTCGAAATCTGTCGTTATCTCGATTCGTTTGATTACTTTATCCAAGTTTCGACCAATCTAGCCAAAGCTAGACGCAAAGCTATTAGAACGTTCAGCTATATATATATATATCGTATTATTAGTTGATTAGTATTGGTTGGTTGGTCGATTAAATTATATCGTGTCATAGGAAATTGTAGAGAGGACGTAATCGGAGCACGTGGAACTCACGTCGGGAGCTGATGACGTGAACGATACGAAAGGATCCACGGCTGTCGATAAATCGTGCAAATTAACGCTATATTTACACTTTGCCACTCAAGTTCGAGGCACCACGAATAATACGAGATCGATTAAACGAACTCGGATATCGAATTTGCAGAGGTTCGGCATAATCCTGATTACGCGAGTTACGAAGAAAGCAGGTTTATTAATCGCGATGTTTGTCAGCCAGTTTCAAAGTGTAACAAATTCGAGTTTAGACACAGTGCCGTCTTCGTCACGCAAAACACATTTTGTATCGATTTTGGCTAGTCTTTCTACGTATACGTAGGATAGGATAGACGCATAAAAGTACATGAATAAGTAAATCGAACTTCATTTGTAATTCGTGAAAATTTCACGTTCGTTCGTTCGTTGAAAGTACGTAGGATTTAAACGGATTATAAACCCCTGAGAGCCACTTCCTAATCGTCTGAAATTCGAACAGGCCGTTTTTATGATACTACTTTCGACACACCCGCGTATATGAAACAGAAGCCGCAGTCGATAGGTAGAAATTTATAAAATACGCTTCTACCGGTTGATAGATAGCGCGAACGATGCCATAACGTCTCTACGAAGCTTTCTAATTACGTTGCCTGCCGTATGCTCGGCCGGATGTTACTGCGGAAAGCAAACGACTTTTAACGAACTTCGAGCGTCGTTTAGAGATCGTGCAAGTTCTCTACGCGCGGCCTGATTTCCGTGGAAAAATTAGGTCGATGAAAATCTCGGTGAAAATCGTTCTAACGCTCCTACTTACGACTTCTGAGAGATTCGTTCTGCGACTTTTCTTCCTTTTCCAATAAAAAATTCTAATACTACTAATAATTACCATCGATCCGATGCGAGTTAGCCAATAACCAACATTTTATTTTACATTTTATGATATATAACGTATAATATGTTGATCGCGAACGGAAATAGAATTAAGAAATACGCGTTCAAAGTTCGAAGAAGAAGTTCGAGCACCGTTGTTCTTCTTAAATCGATCGTACAGCGCGTTTCCTTTTTTTATTTTTTTTTTTTTTTTTTTAAACGATCGCGTCTTTTCAACGATATAAATCCAAATTCCTAAAACTAATGCCGCGGAATCGACCATCGACGCCTACTAAGTTTGGCTCGACTAAATGCTCGAAGAAAATACGGAGCATTCGTACGCGTTTGCGTCGATCGTACAAGAAGGAAACGAGTCAACGATATTTACACAAATATTTACAGGAAACTGCGCGAACGGCATGAACGAGAACCACTGGCTGCCTACATATCCGCGCAAACACGAAGAGAGGAACACGGTTGTGACCTAGATTCGACGTCCTTCCCTCCGGCAATGCTGTACCACTTCCTGCACACGCCTCTCTCTTCTCTTCCGAATCGACGAGGTGCCATTTTTTCGTCCGTTTGCTTCCTTCGACCGGGCTTTTCTCTTTCTCGTTTCTGTCGAGGACGAAGAACGCGTCGCCGTAAGAAAGTCGTCTAAACGGCACACGCGGCGAAATCGGTAGACGTAGCGGTCGTAGGGCAGCCAATGCCGCTTTATCGCGTCCAATCGATCGTTTCGTATAATGGCATTCGAGGCTAAACAAAATATCGGAATGTTTCGTACAAGACGCGCGACGATACGTTGCTACAAACATTTTGCGACACGTGTTTCGATATTTCCGTCCGCCATCGTGTACATGCACAATGAAACTTTCTTCGTGCCACTTTGTAACGTTGACAGATTTAACCCTTCGTAATTGTCGTTTATCCGAATAGTAATCACCTACTGTGATGGATCTGTCGCAATTACACGATGGTCTATGTATGGAAATGATACGTTACCGTCGCAAGGCAACATGGTCATTTCCTTGTAGTACGAGGTAAAAGTTGGAAAAGTAATGATTTTCCGATCTTGTAACTCTTTTTCAACCAGCGTACAGTCCTAGAAGAGTCGGCTTTCTTTGCGATTACATCGGTACCACGGTACATCGGAATTTACCTATTAATTTCGACGAATGACCGGTTGCATCACCGGTGATAATAACGCAACGTAAAAAAATGTTGCTGCTCGGTCGAATTACAGGCTTGCAACCGAATAAAGCCGTCAGAGGATACGCATTTTTCTTCGCTGAAGAAACGCGGACAAGGTTTCGGCGTAGCTCGTAAACGAGCGCCGAACAATCGACCTCTCGAACAATCCAGGTTCCCCGAGCAGGAAAATTTTCTTTTTCGACGACTCGAGCTGCATCCGAGCGATACCTTTATCCGATTAAATCGTATCGTTGCCGTAACTAATTACGCAGGAAGTATGGCGAAAGTAAAGCGTATTTACGCTTAAAGGACGATCGCTACAGCCTTCTTTTCCTTATAGCCACCGCTTTTCGACCTTGTACGCGCCCGTAAATAATTCGTATAGAATACGATGTAAATCGATCGTTTATTCTCGCTTGGATAATAGAATTTCCTAAAACTGAATTATATCGTTAAGTGGGAAATAAGAAGCGTAATTCTATCGCGGTTACTCTTGTCGATTCTTATCGACTATATATAAATTTCGATTAGTATCGTTCGATTTATCGTTAGATACAAAGTAACGATCGTTTTCGTTGCGAGCGAGCGAGCGTGCGTGGCCGCGTAAGCGAAAGTAATTTACTTGTTTTGTCGCTTTTACGCGCAAGCTCTCGCAAATCGCAAATTGCTTCAAACGTTTCCACGAGGATGCGCAATTAATATTAAGAGGTGGCAGGGTAATTGAAATTCTTCGATGGTGTAATTTCACGTGGTATCCTGCAACCGTACAGCGAATCGGTATTTACTAGTTTGAAAAGCAGTGAAAGTGGCCATCGCACGCACAATGGATTCCTCGTTTCCCTTCGATCGAGGCGAACAAACGGCTGCGATTAAGCCCAACTCCGATCGATGACTCTGTTCCACGTTTAACGTTTCACGGCCTGCAGAGCTTGGAACAACGTGTTTTTTTTTTTTTTTTTTTTTCGCTTCCCTCGATTTATTTTACAACAATTCGCTTCCACCGGTTTAATTTACCAACTGGGCTCGATCAATTTTAATTATTCCGATTAAAGTTTCGTATCGATCGCTTTTATCGGCATTGCGACCGAAACGAGCAAGACCTTCCATACCTTTTACGTAGATAATTGAAAATTGCATCGAGTGGCGTGCAGAAAAACGTGTGCATAGTTCGATTTGAAAAGAACGAAGCTCGAAATGGCACGTCCACCGAGACAAGGACTTTGCGATCGTCCCGAGATATCCCTCTCGTTTGAAACGCTTTTTCCAATAACGTACAGTTCATTGAGATATTTTCGCGGATACACCCTGTATACCTCGAGAAACAGTACATTACATTAGTCATACTTTTCTCGATATTGGACGTTCAAACGCTTCCACTGCACGGTAAAGGATTACCGAAATACTCGTCTAATCGTTAATTTATCCCCGACGTTCTCCACGTTTGAACGCGTAAAGCGATAGTCGATTGCCTTCGAAACGTATTTGCGATACGCGAGTCATTGCAGTCTCAGTTTTACGCAAAGATGGAAAAATCGTTAGAGTCGACGTCAGAATCGAGGTGCACGGCGGTGAAATTTATTCCTTGGTCTGCGAATTTCAGGCCACGCGTGTTACATAATCGCGCGTAACAAATACGAGAACAGGAGAGACAAGAGGGAAGAAAGATAGATAGATAGAGAGAGAGAAAGGCTCGATTACGTTGGTCGTAAATAAAAATCGAAAGCATTTCTCTAGCAGCGGTACGATGCGTTAGGTCCACGCGCGTTTCTTTTCTCTTTCGAATAGTCAAGACCTTTTATTTCGTTGCCTTTTTCTTTTTTTTATGCAAATCAATCTCCATCGAAAACGATCGAACGGTCATAGATTTTGATCGCTTCTCGTAAGGTTTTTGCGAGCAAGCTCCGGTCATTTTTTGTACGATCATCGACGAGTCGAGGGATTTTCATTATTCCGTTATTGGAATAACGATAGCAAGAGAGATACCTTCAACGACGATGGTAAAAGCCGCGTTTCGCCAAGCCTATGCTTGTTTTCGCAAGAATAGTCGGAACTTTGGGAAAAAACTTGGCCATTCAGAGGTGAAACAACGACACGCGATAAACGGTTTCTTCGTCTCTCAAGTTCACGTGCACCGAGTTGACACACTAATGATAGTTTGTCAGGTTCCACGGCTTTAATTGGAACGACCCAGCCTACACCGAGAAAGAAGGTGGTGAGAGGGATAGCCAGCGATGGCCACGAGTACCGGCCGCAAGTGGAACGAGTCTCGGACGGTCGTTGCTCGCAACAACATTCTATTCTGTTATTAAATATATTATATAAAAGCGCAAGAAACGAGACTCGATCTACTAATCGAACGTTCTACTTCGATTCGCTCGGATCGATTTAGACTTAGTTGGAAACTGTCAGATAAAAGAGTACGGACAACTGGACGGGAATTGTATAAAGCGAATGTTGGATATTAGAAACGATTCGTATTTCTAAATACGACGTTTGTCCCATCGCTAGAGGCAGGAAACGGACAGACGAGATCCAAGCTCGACTTTCCCGACGATTTCACGTCCGCTTACTCGGCGATTATTATATTGGACACGCGTCGCTGTAATCTCGTCGAATTCGATGACCTTGCAACGATAAGGAACCAAAGTATTCACAACTCTACCGATTTCGTTACTTTTCACCAACAGTCGTGCAAAGCGTCGTCTCGAAAGAGCTGTCGCACGAACCGTTACACGTCAACGGAGATCCGCGTGTCGTCGCTCTGCTCCGTAACGTACCTACGAAGCATCGCGTCGACTCTACGCTTTTCGCTTACTTTCGCACGGACAATCGCGATTTTCGGTACATCCGCTACGTTCGTAAAACGTTTGTTACTCGTTTCGATACGTAGATACGCTGTTTGAAGCCCTCGAGCATGGACGTGCGTCTATGACTCACCGCCTATGATTTGTCCGCCTTCCACGACATTAATCGACCGTGTTGGTTATCCGGTAAATGTCAAGGTGCTACGTACAGATACCGATTCCTCAGGATGATTGGCCATTTTGTCGAGACAAGGCGCGTCTCTCGTACGGTTACGATACATTGGAATCAATCGGCTGGTTATACATACGATGCAACGAAACGCGGTAAAAGATAAGTGGAAAGTAATTAGTCGATAAAATATTAATTACGCTTGAGAATAAGATTTGTAACGGGTATTAAAAATCGACTTGCGTAACGAAATTAGCGCTCTCGAGCGCTCGTAAATGCGTTTATTACAATAAGCGTAATAACATTCGCCACAAACCGCGAGAACGGCAATGTTCGAGCTGTTGGGAACGAAGGAAAGGCAAGAAAACGTTAGCAGGTGAGCGAATTCGACTTTACGCAGCGTTTCACCGCGGCAAATGTGTTTCAACGATAAACCGCAATAAGACATATTTGGCCAGAAAACGTGTTTCTCGATAAATCAGCTGGGTTCGTGCAACTTTCAAAAATTTGTATTTTACTCTGTATTCGGCACTACGTATCTTGCATTTTTTAACGTTAATTAATTTCCTTCTAATCGATTAAAGTCGTCTGTTCGAATTGCCCGAAGGATCGCCGTTTTCACGCAGCCTTATACCCACTTTAGATACTTTGATAGTTTCTCTCTCTTTCTAGATATATTTACGAAACATTAACGATAACAACGATCGATGCAGTTCATTTCAACGCGGAATTGACGTTTTGTTTCTTTCCTTCGTTTCTTTTCCCTTCCATTTCCGATTATATTATATAATCAATCTTTTTCCATATATAGCACGTATATAGCACGTATATAGCACGTATATAGCACGTATATAGCACGTATATAGCACGTTTTGCGCGTAAACACGCAGCAAAATGAGTTTCTGGTGCAGGTATGTTTACAATAGCGTGCATCGTTTACCACCGCTGGATTGATAGCTTTCCAACATACGGCCTTTACACTGACCTACATAACGGACGTAACGGTGGCCGCTGGTTGGCTCACAACAAAACCATGTGCTCGTTACCATCGACTGTGTAACCCTATCCATGCAATGGCGCTTCGCGTGCTCTTTCACATACTGCAGATAAAATACGTTTTACGTGTAATATTTCATTTTGCACGAGAACGAGCGAGAATGCACGGTGGTAAGAGTGACAAGCGATTGATATTGCGTTACGAATTTTTACAAATCCGTAGTCTGGTTGCGAGTTTCGAAGAAGAATTTGAACACGCGCGAGGTAAGATGGCGTTTCGTAATAGCGCAGTGGAACTGGCTTCCTGAAAGAACAAAACCCGCGACCATATCGCAACACCGAAGAGAAAGAGAAAGTGGATTTTGTCACGTATGTAGCTTACGCGCGACTAACTGATTTTCAGAATACACGTTAAGGGCTTAAATCCTTGAAAACAAAAAAAAAAAAAAAGACTTGGAATTCGATTATTCATCGAAAAACATCGAAAGGAAGCGACGCACAAACGCGATGGTCGAAAGAAATAAAAATCGAATTACGAAATATGAAACGAACTTTGCTAATACGACTATTTTTTCTGCATTTTGTATCGTGACACGAGCGTAAACTTTGGTCAAGACACCTTGTCGAGATCTCTTTGGCAAATCAAACTGTATTTGCTTTGATTCTCCGGGTTTCTGGGACGTTATTACGTAAGTTGGTCGATAACGTTTATGCTCGATGACTGATCACTGCCATTGAAACCCGATATCGACCTAAATCCAAAAGCTCGAACAACCGATAGACCGAAGGAGATAGAGAAAAAAAAATACGGATCTTTTCGTTTTGTTTCGTAACGTGTGTCTTCGATGGCAAAGAGGTTCGTTGCGAGAAAAGTGAAAGTGGCGAGTCTCTGATTAAACGCCTCTATTAATCGAAATTGGCGAGTTCCTCGAAGCGATTAAAAATTGTGCACAAAATCGATCGCAATACGCAATAAATTAGTTGCACCGCTGATGGAGATTTTCATCGATTTTTATAGGATCGAAATATTTTATAGGATTGCTCCCAGTTGGAACGCTCGGTCGGCAAAAAGAGAATTTTTGTGTTTTGCGTAGAACGCTTTGCAGATTTCTGAAAGTTGTCGGCTAGAGTCTCCCGTCGATAGTTTAATTTATGTGACAAAGTGAAATGCGATTAGCGATAGCACGTGCTTAGTTTGTATTCATTCGCGGAAGTTGCTTGAATAGTTTGCATTGGATAAAAGTTTCGTTGTTTTAATCTTTGAAATATTCGAATATTTTACGTCGGAAAGATTTGCCAAAATTTATACGTTGTATAATCACAATCGTTACGCGTTTCGTAAGTTTCGATATCCGACAAAAATTTAACGAAATACGACAGGCTTGTTAAAGAACGTCTTCCGTCCTTGATATTTCCGTCGCGAATAATCGCATACTGAATACCACGTTGCTCCGCTGACTTTGCAGTCTCTCTCTCTCTCTCTCTCTCTCTCTCTTTCTCCAGGATCGTGATTACTTTCTAGTTCAAGGGATCATCGAGATACGGCGTAGATGCGACGATCTCTAGCCGCTAGAACACGATGAACTTGTGAGTTACGATTGAAATTCAACGGTCATGGAACGAGTTTCCACTTTCCTTTTCGTTTATCGTTCGGTTCGATGGCAAGGACGTTTAATGGGAAATTGAAAAAGAAGTAACTGGTCGATTTTTTGGCGCTACGAGAAATCTCGCTCGAGCAAGATGCACCTATGAGTTACGATTGAAATCCAGCGGTCGTGCAACGAGTTTCCACTTTCTTTTTCGTTTACGACTACGATTTGATCGTGAGAGTATTTTACGAAGCGTCGAAAAGCCGACGCGCGCATATTTCTTGAACTTTGTTCGTTTGGTTGGCCGATTGTTCGTTATTTTGAAAATTGGAATCGTACGTAGGGGAATTACGAAAGAACACGAAGAAATAAATCGAGAGAGATTTCACACGGATGGTTTTATTCCGAAGAGGCGCACTCTCGATAGCGAAATTCCGGCTAAAAGTAAAATCCCTCTCGGCGATACTAAATAACTTATATCTAGTAGGTATACATTTTTTTCTAGATATCGATCGAAGACGATCTCTCGCAAGATGATTCCTCGGATAACGTTTCGAGAAAATGATCCAACCGAGTCGCGTGATGGTAGAGCGCAGCGATCCATACGGATGCGGGTGAAACGTTCGCGTAACGTACTTCCTGAATCCTTTCTTTTCATTTATTTCTTCTCCCATACGTTTCTTTGACGAAAACAGCGAGTCGATCGATCATCGTAACGCGATTCACGTATCTCGCGATAGCACGTTGTTGTTGGAGTTTCCGTATATCGGAATATACGATATAGCCGTATATCGAACGCTTGCTGCGATAAACAACGTGTATCTCGGCAAGAAGATTTTCAAATATCTCGAAGGCAGGCAAAAGTTCCATTCCGTTCTAATCTCGCGTTAAAGCACCGTCTATCCGAGATATCATCGAAAATCATGTGAAAATGCAAGCTACTCGCGGCGTAATTGCCCATTAATAAATCGCGTCTCTCGTTTTCTTCGTCGAGATAGGAATGTAATCGAACGAAAGCCTGCAACAGCTAGGTCACTGCTCCCTTCAAATCCATCGATATATCCTTCGTTTCGAAAGAAAAGAAACTACGGTGATTTCCGATTTCGATGCTACTTGAACCTACCTGTTGCGAGGCTCCACGTTTTCGACGTATTTTCGGTCGCGGCCATAGTTTGCCGCACGCACGCACGACTCCCGTATTATCCGAGATGCTTCGAGTCTTAACTTCGAATAAGCACGGTCCTTATCGAGATCTTTAAACTCTACGAACGGTACGTTATTAGCGCCGAAGAATCGTCGCGTTGTCGTAACAACGTACGCGTTAGTCGTCGATCGTCGGTCTTTTCTTTGCACGTGGAAAACGAAACGTTTTACGAAATAGAAGAAGCGCTATATCGTTTCGAGCGTTGCCGAATTGAAAAAATTATTATTATCGTTGTCGTTGTTGTTATTATTACAACGAAATATAGACGTTTTTCTTACAGCCTCGTATATCCGGTTACGCATCTCTGCTCGATGTTCGTTCAAATACCGTGCTGTAAACACAAAAGATAAGAGTTACGTTATACCCTCCTTATACGTCCTTATACGTCCGCCTTGAGCCGGCGATCGATACGAACTCGCGCGCCGTTACGGACGCACAATCGTAGAATCACGCCGCATTTAAACGTCATCGTACTCTGTCGCTTCGTTTCGATCGACGAATCACCTTTATCCTTGTTCCGTCGTAGGATTTTAGAAAAGTTGAAACGTCGGTTAATCGAGTATAAAACTGTACGGGCGATATAACCGAATAGAAAAGGACGCCTCTGTTATTCGAGAGAAACAGGCTCGCTATCGAAATCCATTAAGGGATCAAGTATTTTTAATCGAGATATCGAGGGTTGTTGAAACCGACTCGTAGATAAATATTCGTTGGACGTTGCGAAAGAAACGCGAGGATTGTAAAAAGAGCAAAGTAAGTAGTCGTTTCGGACGTGTAAAATCGGAAACTAGCCTCTTCCTGGCGAAAATTACTCGACGGTTAAACCCGTTAACTTGTGCTCCGGCCGTGGAAAACACAGAACGTAATTCGGCGATCGTTGCTGTTCGTCGGCGCCAAAGGACGCAAAACAGATGCAATTCACGCAATCACGAAGAAATCTGCTCGTTCGATTTCGATTCCACCAGTCACTCTCGGCTCGTTTCCTAGTTCCACGGAGATCGTAAACGTTTCTTTTTAACTTTGTCCGCTCGTTACTTTCGTTTTGAGTTTTTTTTCTGAAAGTATCATTCTCTCGTGCTCGGCAACCGATTTTCCAATATTGTATTTTAACGTTGAGATCGTCGTATATTTTATAGGCAAACGTTCGCTTCCTTGTCGTTATTAATTATTATTATCGAGTATTGTAAAAATATCGATCGTATATTCATATAGAAAAGATTTCAACGTCGAAAGAAATCTATCTATATTACGTTCTAAGAGTAAATAAACTCGAATAACGGTTAGCAGTTTTTTAATTACACGCCAATTAACTTAATAATTTCGCAACGTTTCGTTTTTTCTTTACCAAACTCTTCCGCCTCGATAAGAATGTTGTTCCTCGAATTTCTGTACCTTAACGGTTAATTCTCGCTTTTCGATCTTTCGTTTTATCGCGTAATTAATCTTTCTAGTTTTAAGCCGAACGTAAATATCGTCGGAAAATTACCAACAAAACTGATATCGCGTTTCCTTCGTTCCAAATCTTACTTCAGGTTCCATCATCCTTTTATCTACTGAATTGTCCTTACGATAATCGAACGTCGTAATTACGTCGTCGTCGTCGTACGCGTCAGCACACAACGAAAGAAGATGAACGCTATATCCCTTTCGGATCTTTCAGAATCTATGGACATGGACGCGCTAAAAGAAGCAAAGTGTTACGCTCGTACGAGCGTGCGAGTACGTCGTCGACGAAGAAACTATCGACGAAGAAATGCGATAAAGTTGAATTTGAAGGAAAATCGTGAGAAAATTTTCGAAAAAAAAAAAAAAAAAACGACAAAAGGGAGAACGATCGCCGGAAAGACGACCCGTATAATTTCCTGTAAACTCGCGAAATGTTTCGTCGTGCTTCGCTTCGATCGCGTAAGATAAATACGTATATTATTTGTCGACGATTTCGAGTGGCCAGACGAAGAGTCTAGAATCTAGAATCCTTTGATACACACGCCTACGTGGACGTAGGCATGTCTCTGGAGAAAGTACGAAACACTTGCTGGTGTAACCCGTAAGCCTGGCTTTAGAGAGGCCTGCCGCTCTTTCCTCGCTGGCATTGGAAAATTTGTGTCGATTTATTTCTGCGATAGCTTCGGTTTTTCTAGATGTCGCGACCCTTCCACCAGTTTCCATGCGATTTTCTTACGTTTGTAAAATAGATATAGATATAGATAGACAGTTGGTTGTTAAACATTCGATTTCTAACGATTTACATTAAATTAAGATAAATTAAAGTTAAATTCTAGGCAGTTTATATATCGATGTTCGAATATTAAAATAGTTAGGGGTACGCGGGTAAGTGCTAAACTATCTAACCAAAATGGTATACACGAATGTTAGAAAAAATTTCAAGTAACCTACATCGGTAATACCTGTTGAAGAAGAATCGGTTGTAATGTTAGAAAATTCACGTATGTAAATGTTAAAAATGTAAGAAATTTCCGTATATAAATGCTAAATTTATGTACGACTCGTTACGATGACAAAACTTAAACTTTGAACGATAAATAAATATTTCTTCCGCAACTTTGTATCGTCGTGAAAAGCTGACGGTAATCGAAGTAGATTCTAAGGAAAAATCGTTGATTACGAACGTACGTCGGTATTACGCTTACTCGTTGGCATTTGACGTTCGATATTGACATAAACAAGTCTTTGATTTTCCAAGCTTTTCAACGTTTCGCAAATCCTGATAAAATACGTTGCGACCTCTTGATACGGTATAACGCTGATTCGTGAGTCAACGTGCATCTCGTGCGTCGCGTTGTATATTCGTACGCGATAAACGTCGAGTACGAATATATCGTAGCTTTGGGCAGCCGAGTTACAAAAATCAATTTGCGATTCTAGCAAATCCGCGGATCTCAGTTTTCGTGAAAATCGTACAATGGTGTTATTTTATTACCTCTGTCCTCGACGAGGTTGCGGCATCTTCTAGCGGACGTCGTGAAAACTAAGAGGCAGTTTTTTATAGAATTCGGAGCGATGTAAAAGCGATACGAAACAAAATCTCAATACCTTCTCGAAAATATGGCGAAAAACGAAAGCTACTGCTATCGTATAATCTATTTTCATTTATAATAACAAAATTTCGGTAATTATAACTCAAGTTAGTGACAAACTCGTTATATATTAAAACGCGTTCTCGATGACTTTGTATTGCGTTATATTACCATTCAACGTAATTAAATGTAGCTTTATTTACATTCGAATGACATATGTAAACGAGTTCGCATCTTTTTACTATACTAGAGACGTTTTACGGCATTTAGCGTCGCCTTCGAGATTTGTGTTGTAGTGTTTTTGGTATGTAGCGTAGTATGGTATGGAGATTTATCATATTATACGATATAATCTAAGCAAAAACCTGCGCTAACAAAGCAATAAATAAAGGATTAACGTTCGCGAGAGAACGCGTCCACTGGAAGGAGGAGTAGAAACGTGCTTCGTTTATCGACGAGAAGAAACTTAATTGATGGGCGCATTTTCGTTCTATTATAGAAGACTTGCGAAAAGAAGAGACGGCGAAGAAACAAGAGCGAAAACAGGTACAAAGGGCAGCACGCTATAGACGGCGTTCGAATATTGTATTTCGATAATATATTATAGCGTAAATTTATAGGTGTAATTTGTCGGAAAATACGTAAGCAACAATTTACGTTTCGATACGCGTTACGTCGCTCGTCCAATTATATTTAACCAACGCGTCAGCAGAAAGATACGCTCAAAGATACGTTTAAAAGAATCGAAAGATAAATCACGTATTCCACGATGGGAGCAGAGTATCCGAGGAAGGAGTATAGAGGAAGAGGTCGATGATAGACAGACGCGGTAGCGGGAAAAGAGTTGGTCGATCGCGAGTAAAGGAAAGGAATAGAACGGTAGATCGCGTGGACAAGGGGGAAGAGATCTTAACGCACACTTGGCGCACCTTTTGCACGATTCTCTCTTACCTCGTTTTTACTTATCGTTTATTCTGTTTTTACGCGGCTTTTTTTTTCGACACGCGTTAAAAGAGTCCCGGGCATCTCCGACTTGGAATTAGAAATCGATGATAACGAAGAGCGTTAGGTGGGAGCGAATGGCACGCGAAAGAACGGCTGTGAGCGAGCGAGAGTACGTAAGCGAGATACGTAAGTAGTTTTAACCAAGGTAGTCGAACCAACGAATTATGACTATAATCGAAGTTGATGGAAAAAAGGGGGAGATAATAACGAGAAAGGATAAGGAGAAATACGACTAGCCGATAACCTGGAACGTCGTTTCGCTGTATGTAATACCGATCGCGTACGTTCTGCGCGATTTCAAAGGATACGATAAAAGGATATAACGAGGACTTCCAGGAACGAGGAAACTTCGATACTTTATGACGCGGTCTTTTATTCGTACAGAAAACTCGACGTTCCGTTCGTATCGGATAGATGGTACAGACAACCAGTCGAGATACGATTAAACGACTTTTGTATTTTTCTCTGCAGTCCGTGCACCGTTTTCTAGCGTTATTGATAACTATTTAGAATAGGGAATTCTCGTATACAGCGATACATACGACGACCTGTACGAAATTTTTAATATTCATCTTGATACGGTATACGTAGTCGCGTTTGAACACATCGATACCGTTGCAAGTTGTTTATTACGCGCTTCGAAATATCCTGTTGGCCAATGTTGCCGAAAACTACGCCAGAAACCACGACGCCACGCTACGAACGCCATTTAAACTCTCGTTTGATAGCGTGCCACGAATTCGAATCGTCACGAATGGAAATAGCGTACGTGATTCGAATAGACGAGTAATTTTGATGCTGTTTTATCCAACGATCCGGTGTCGGTTGGATCCGATTGAATTTGATACAGTTACGAAGGTCGGTTACCGGCGAGATCGATGCGATTCGTGATTTTGTAACGTTGGCCGATGCACCGTGGACGAAATTGAGACGTATAACAAGATGCAACGTATAATATAATAGGGTTAATGTACGCGAGGGGAAATCTTTCTCCATCTTCGTTTTATTCGTTGCACATGTACCGGAGCTGCGTTTATCCGAACTTGTCGAGGACCGAGGAGTTTGTATAATTGCAGTTCGAATACCTGAATCCAATCTAATTTCGTGTAACGTAATGCGACGTAATTTAGCTTGATTCGTTATCGCCGAGTAACAGGTAATTTTACCATCGTGGAAGTTACGCATCTAAGAAGGTCGATCCGCTTTAACTCGTTTCTATATGCGTGTAACAGTAAAAAGTTGCGAAGCGACGAGGGAAGATACGAAGAAGAAGATAGAAAAGCGTCAAATGAGAACTAACAACAAAAGGAAATACAATAATTTTCGTTGATAAATTAAGCAAAATAAATTAAGCAAGCTGTATTTTGCAGAATATAGAGCATTATGTACTTTTCTACGGAGATACGTCGGATCTAAGGAAGATTAAAATTTCTAATTTCTCTTACGAAAATAGACGCTCGTTCGAATTGTTCGAATTGTATAAAAATCGTAGAGGAAAGCATTAATCAGCCGATCGTCGTGCATTCATCGTGACTGTTGCTTTCACCTTTATACCACTCGGTATTTCGCCAGCTGTACTGTTACCTCGTCCTCTAAACCATCCATTAAATCCTTCGTTCACCGCGAACCTGACGCGGAAACCTGCTACCACTGTTCGATGCTCGCGATCTTGCGGCCCTGACACTCGCGCTCTCCACTCTGCTATATGGTTACCTTAATTATAGTTAACAACGATCGTTATTATATCTGACGTCGTTAAACAGATTTGAAACGCGGTTATAAAATTTACGCTAGTTATACGTGTTTATACAACGATCGTTTTCATCGCGACCAACAGAATTTCTAGTATAAGTAACATAAACACCAGTAAGAAACGACGAATATCGAATAACCGAATATTTAGTGGCTCCTAGCGTTGGGTAATTAGTATCGTACCTACCTAGCGACAGAATACCGTTGTACATTTTACGTTCGTGTAAGAAATATTTTAGTATACCTCCGATTATCCCGCTATATTCACAGTCTACTTACAACCTTCTTTCCAAGCACCGTTAAATTCAGAAATGCTTTCGCCGTAGAATTACGCTGAATTCGTTATCTCGCTAGCGAATCTGAATATTCCAAAGAAATTTGCAAGAAATTGCAAGTTCAATTTCTTCCTTTCGATTTCCTTTATTTATCAATTTGTGGACTTGGCTCGACGCGCGAATACCTCATACTTTCAATATGTCGACTTCGGAGCCGCGATGGATCGCGATATACGTTTACCAAAACGTTTTGCGAAATATCGTATCGTGTTTGCCAACTTCTTGCATCGACAATGCGTCAACAATTTCGTAGTTTACGAAAATCTTATCTCGATCGTTGTACAGAAATCTCGTTGAAACAAAAAGATTACGTATTTCGGCCATCGTTGCCGGTCATCGTGTTAATCGCTGTAATTGTCTTCTCTAATGGGATCGCTGCCACGTTTCACGAATCCGCGGACAGACCTGTTCCTTTCGCTAGTTTCGTAGCCTCCGATTTAGACACAAAGTTCTTATAAACCGGTTTGATAAACCTTTTCCCTCGTTTGGACGTTTTCGTCGTCGATCGTTGATTTTCCGATACTAATTTTGTCCAGAGCTTGTATTTAAAACGGTACGTCTCTTCTTCGGTAAATATCATCGCGGAAAAACGGTTCTACTCACATTTTTCAAGTCCGTCTATCATGTCACAGGCTCACGTGTCTCTCGGTCTCATCGTGACGATGACTACTACTGCCGGTCCAATGTCAGCCGGAAAACGCTCGAGTGTTCGGTCGGTGTGGTAATTCACATGACAGAACCTATCGTGGTATACCGAAGGCGAACTGTTGCCAAGCTTCCGTTTCCCGTGCAACGAAGACGCCGACTCTCGACCGACGAAAGACAAGAGAGAAATCGATATCGACCGGATTCTATCGAGAGGATGCGACGCGGTGAGAGGCCGACTCTCGACTGAACTCGGCGAGCGTGCAGCCTTGCAACTTTAACGTTCCGAAATCTCCAGTCCACCACCTGGTTGTCCTCCTGCGAATGGCGGTGGGGAATGCAGACAGATTCGCTGATGCGGTGTACTCCTCGGAATAATTGGTTGGTATTCCTCGATCTTGCTTGCAATTCGTTTCGAAGAGAATGGCGCGGTTCGATCACCGTCTTTGTTTCTTTACTCGTTTGTCAGTTTCTTTAAACCAGATACGGTACATTTACACGCAACGGAGGAGCGTGGCAACGATATGGACAGATTTTGAAATTCGGATTTCTTTTCTTCCTCTTTATTCGCTGGAACGGCCCTTTTTACACCGGATCGAGCTTCTTCGGGGAAGATATAGGGGGGAAGATTGGTTTGGTGGATGACGCGTAAAAGAAATTTTGAGAAAATCGACGCTGGTATACGTTTAGTCGCTGACTGTACATACGCAGTCCGCTCGAAACGGAGCATTTCGAAAGAAACGTTTCGAACGAAAGTTTTAAGGTCTTAAATGTTCTATCGCAGGTTTACCCCGTTCTCCGTCGGGTAGCGTTGGAGCTGAAAATTGTACGAATGGTCGCTGATACGTTTGCTTCGACGAGTCAGGCAGTCGTACACAGGTATAGTTTCTGTATAGGATGGAACGCGATCTTGATAAAGAAACGAAGAAATAAAAACGTCCGTTTCCCATTATATATCGTATTAAGCTTCAACAGCCCGAGGATTCGTGCTTGCGTCTACGTTGATCCACCACCGTAGTAGTTGTTGTTCGGTTGTTCGGTTGAAGCCACGTTTCCATGTTTTTCTTATTTACTTTGTTCTTTATACTTTATTCTTTATGCGGTAAATTCGATGACCTTGATCGCGAAGATATCCTACTTCCTCTTCCTGTTCAACGATCAGAAAACACATTGTTAGGCGTTCCACCAACGCACGATGTTACATAGTCGGAATATTACCGATTCGCTCGAAGCGATTGTAACGTAACGTGTCCTAGCAACAGGTGTTCCGTGTTTGCAAACCTGAATAATACCAAACAGCGTTATTAGCGCGAATTCGTGCCATGCTCTCGATCGAGTCGACGAATTAGATATCTGTAAAGGGCGTACCGTCTAAAAAACGGCAAAGCTATTGTACGTATAAGCGAATATATAGCGGAGAATTATATTTTAGGTAAAAATATGCTAAAGCGGAAGAATCGAACTAGATAAGGAAAAAAGTAGAATCTTATATTTAATCGCGATAAGCGAAGAATTGGGCATGAAAATTCAATTTTTGTCCGAGCGGTGGGGCGGGGGGGGGGGGGGGGGAGTACTGTATGAAATACCGCACGACAGAAATATAACAAAAGTATAATAAAATTTGATGGTCCTCGACGAGAAAAAAGGGCTATAATTTTTTTCGATATTTTTACTTTACCGTGTTACCATTTCGTTATGGTTATTTTCATGGTTGCAGTTTCTCTCGGAGCAAGCAGCGCGCGTTTAACGACAAACGTTTTCCGATCGTAAAAGCGAAAGAATTCGATGGTGCAACAGAGAAATTCTCGTGAAATTACTTAAATAACGGTCTTTCGTTCTATTAACGCTAGCGTTAGGCTCGTACGATAACGAAACGTTGTCTCTCTTCGTGGCGAAACACAACTACGTGTACTTTGAAACAGTTTAAATTTTACTTTAAAATCAACTTTTCCAGTTCAGAGATGTTGACGATCGCATATCGCTATTCTCCGTTTAGTATACGAAAGAAAACGTATAATATCTAATTAAAGGTAGCAAGAAATCTGATATAGCCGAGCCTCTAATCTCTTTGGAACGAACTATTCTTCGTTCGATTCTCTGGACGATTTGGCAAATTTACTTTAAACATAGATAAACATAAATTGTACTTGAAACAAGGATAAACTACTTTGATACTTTGTTAATTTAGTTAATTTAGGTTCGGCGATCGACGAACGAATTACGAGAAATCGTAATTATTTAAAAAGAAATATTTTCTTCGGACTTGAGGTATTTTATGTAATAAATACATATAAATAAATAAGATACAACCGGGTTGACAGTGCAATAACGAGGGAAATAAATAAAATAAATGAAGTAACGCGCAAGCACGATGAGAACCTTTTAACAGCTACGACAAACACTTTGGAATAAAAAAAAAAACGTCGCTCGGACCGATGAGAGACGTTCCTTTACATAATCGGACAGACTTGGCGCGTAAACTAGAAATCGCGAAGCGGCGAGGTAATTGAATCGAATTGAATCGAATAAAATCGCCCGCGGAGCACCGACTTTCTCCCCGGATCACGTAATAGGTCCGAAATATTATACCTACGCGCGTATACGTCCAAGTTATGTCATCCTACGGTTTCTTCCCTTTCGTTTTTCTCCCTTCGGTTCGAAAGTAAAACGTCGGATTTGACTCGCTCCTCGGAAGAACAACGACGCGATTTGCGTGCTCGATAATCGGTGGCGGCCGATAATCGCTTTCGAACGGCGCTCGCTCCGTTAGACGAGTTCCAAACAAAATGAACACGTACTCTATTAATCTAATTGGAAACATTGAACTCGTATCTTTAATATCGTAATAACGATTTCATCGATTATTTTTCCTATCCAATTAGAGGATCGAGTTAATTCTCGTCGTTAAGACGTTCGATCGAACGAAACTTCTTTCTCCATCAATTTCAACATTCGCGTTACGAACGTTGTATCTCACGAATGTTGCAAACTATTTCACAAATCAAATTCAGACTTTGATCGATAGATTACGGATAGCTGCGCAAACGCGTATTGTGATTTTTCTTCCCTTTCTGATGATCTCTTTTCTCCCATGACTCTTCCTTTCCTACACTTCTTTGCTATATGTAATTCCTTCTTGCGTCTTGCGACTTCTGCGTACTATAGAATACCTATATTTTTATATAGCAGTGGCGAAATGCGTAAAAGCGTACACGTACGGACCTCCTTTTTCAAGATTTAAAATTTGCTTAAAAATCGATACTTTAATATTTCTATCTGATACCAGCCTAAATTCGCATTAATCGTATTATTATGATCGTATTATCATTACTAGTAACGAAAAGTTATATTATATGTTAAAGCTGATATTTACCCAACATAAATATACAGATTTAGTGGCATGTAGTATTTTTATATTGTACCAAGCGTAGCGATGTAAATCAGCGGAATAAATAAAGTTTTAAAACGAAAGAGAACTGTGCGAAATACGATTAAGCACGTTTTAAAAGACCGCCGAATGTGCGTGTAGCAGAACCAAGTCGGAAATATGCACAGCGATAAAACAGCAGGCAAATTATGAAAACAAACACCGATACAGGAGGATGTAAAAGGACTGCACTTCGTACGGAGCGCAACGAGAATCAGAGGAATTTACCTACAGCACCGAGATGGCATACCTATATTTAGGATAACGTGACTTTATTATTTATTACGCCAGTAATAAAGATAGAAACAAGACTTATATACTTTTGTAATGTTACTTATTACTTTCTTACTCGTATTTATAACTCGTTTATTAGCTAATTTTTCCACACTTTTTTTACCACGCTACTCGAACTAATTAGTGGATCGTTTCCCGTTTCACTCCGACTTTTACATCCCATTACCTGCGTCACTACATTTTTTCTCAACGACTGTCGCAAAACTGATATTTATTATCGCATTCGTCCGAATAAAAATCCAATTTAACGAGCTTCTACGGCATTCCTTTATTTTCAAGAAGATTTTCAATAAATTCATTCGTACTAACGATTCTCTAGCTTGTATTCCCAAATACATTGTCGTTTCAGCGAACAGATATCTAGTAGATAGTATTATTTTCATTATTAGTACGCATCGATCGTTACAAGTATAAGTATGCACGAAATATACAAACAGATTTTCCGTCATTCGTCTCAACTGTACTTTTTTTTTTTTTTATCATTTATCGTCACTTTTTATTGCCAAATCTTTTTTCTTTTTCATTACTTTTTGCTTATGTCGCTTGCTTCTTATCGCAGGCTGATGCTTTTTAGATTTGCTGTCGACGTTTGTAATATTTAACGCCGCTCTTTTATGTTTCTACCTTTTGTTACCATTTTTATACTAACATTTGTCTCCTTTGCTATTAACTTATTCACCATCACTTTCTAATCGCAATACGTTTCGCGTTTGATTCTGATGGCATTTGGAATCGATGTTTTAATCTTTTTATCGTAAAATTATTTACAATTTAACGTCGTCGTTTTTATTGGAATTTCGTTTTACCGCTAAACGATATATATATATATATATATATATATATCGTTTTACAGCCAGCGTACAGGTTTCACGTAGCCACTTTACGATCCGAAATCTATATCGCAACTGTTTCAACATCGTATTGTACAGAAATATCCCGCGAAGAAAGATGAAAATATAAATTTCCAATTAATTACTTGACCTAGGAGAATGTATTTGGGAATACAAGTTTGCAAGCGTAATATTAATCCTATATCGCTTCTTGTTACGTCGGCCGACTCTCTACCTAAACCAGGCCACTCACCGCGGCCAAGATGGCATCCAGATGTCTACGTATCCTTATTGCGTACCCTCGATGGTCTTAAGGACCGACCATAAATCTCAGGAATTTTCTAGCTAAAGTCCTTCCGACCGAACAAAGATCTTTTTACCAAAGCGTTTTCTAAAGTTTATCGTTTACCGCGAGAAGACTACGGGGAAGTTATTTTTTCTCACGTACGATGCGTCCCATTAGCAACTTTCTATCGAGGGCGGCCAACACCCTTCCTAGTCCACCGACCTTCTTATCGTCCGATCGGAAGCAACGTCTGCTGCCCTCGCTTTCTTAATCAAAATTGTCTTTCCTCCGCCACAGCATCGTTACTAAACTTCGCTTATTCTTCGTCGTTGGAATAGTCAACGTGTCCGTACCGGGTCTCTACCCTTAAATCGATCACTTACTTAACTTGTACGTACGTAACTATCTTCTTTAAAAAGTTGTTGGAATAAAAATTATTTTATACGTGTTGATTCAGTGTATACTCGATCGAACCACCTCTATTATCGTAACAGAAATAAGGGGATCGATCAGTTCGTGGCGTCGATCGTGGAAATCGTAACGGGAATTTACGACTCCCGTTGACGCGCTATCTCGCGACCGCGTCTCTCCGCGAACGGTCGAAACGCTTCTCGCCTCGATATCGATAAATTTACATAGCATTAACATTTATTTATCTCGTACTCCGTCGCTACTTAGGCCGCATCTGTATCTGATTATAATTACCGCAAGGTGATGGTGCAATATCCTTAACCAAAACAGAAACTCTTCGTTGTTTATCTTTGACCCTGATCTTCCTCGTCTCCTGCCGCCTCGCGTTCTTTCTCGCTCTCTACACCACGATCCGTCTCAATACCGACCCAGCTTTGGATCTCTCCTCGCCCAAAACATTCTCTAGCCTCGAAATTCCTCTGCAAATTCCCTTTTCAAGATTATCCTCGAACATGGTTTTCTCCTATATCGTATCCAGGTCATATCTGACCATTGCCACCGTACAAACCTTTTTACCGAGATCCCACGACGTCTATAAATCTTCCTTCCGAAATACGTAACCTTGCACTCGTATGCTTCTGTAACATTACCTATTACCTTCTTACTTGTATCTGTTAGCCGTTTATTAGCCAAGCCTGTAACAGGCGAAAGCGTAACGCAAGAATAACAGTAATAAGATAAAAAAAAAAAAAAGAATATTTTATTAATCGTGGAAGGGGGCACTTTATCGCCCTCCTCTGACTCCGCCACTGTACCTATCCACGAGTGCAAATCGCAGGGTCACCGATCTGCAAATGGCAGAAAGAAACAGATTTGCGTTGTATGAAAGCAGCCGCCAAGGTGAAAGAAACACGCGGGCATAGTCACGGTGAAAGGAAGCTCCGCCATTGCTCTGCGCCGGAACCAAAGCTATTATTCCACCCAGATGACAGAGACAGACCGCGGAAAACCGTTCCGCGACGTTTGTAAAGGTCGCGTTTTTCCGCTCGAACGAGACCGTTTGCGTGCATGTCTCGAGTCTTTGATAGCGCGTCTATGAATCGAACGAGCACGAGTTTGTTTTCTTTCCTCCAGGCTAAATTACTATGAACCTCGTTGCAAGAAGATTGACGTTACCCGAGGATGAAAGCTGAGATTTGCATACTGCGACGTTCAGCCCGATGGCATCGTGGGAATTCTAACGGAGAGCTGTATCGTACGGTATTGTGTGTCGGGCTCTCTCGGCTTGGGATCTCGCTCTTTCGCTTCTCACCTGTGTCACGATTTTTTAGTTTGCGTTTCGAGGAAACGCTCGTTACCGGACTAAGCCAAGTATGTTATGCACGTTTATGGGAAATTTAAAGGAACAAACATTTTTTTTCTGCTTCGTAATTGGCGCTATTTTACGATTCTTCGTCTTTCGCCATTCTCCTTACAATTATTTCCCGCCGATCCTCTTGTCTCGTAATTTCTTCTTTGTTTACGTTTTTTCCACGCCTACCGTTCTTCCTAAATTTTCTAGTTTCGCGAACAGTCCTCTGTGATTTCTCCAACGTTACGATTCCTCGTGCAGAGCTCTGCAATAGAACTGTACGGAATTATATCGAAGTAGGATAAAGTATAATAGGATGTAGGGAAAGAAAACTCGAAGAACGGCTCGATGCGTCAAACGTATAAATCGACGTATAAATCGTCGGAATGTTAATTGCTGATTATGCGACCAATCGATTATCGAAAAATGATTTTATCGAGTAGTTCGGATAACTACGTTCCCATTAAAAAAAAGTCAAAAGTAAGATATTTACGTTCTTTGCTACTATTTAGAAAAATGATGTTCCTTTGAGTTTGAATTACGGTCCGCTGGAAAGTTTGGAATATCAAATGTTACTTTTATTTATAATTCATCCTGACGTATAGATAGCTTCTTCTTCTTCTTCTTCTTCTTCTTCTTCTTTTTCTTCTGAAAAGTTACATTTGAAAAACATCGTTACAAAAGTACGTTACGAATTATTAGAAAAAAGTATATTTATTTCTTAAAAAATAAGTCGTACAATAAGCAACTAGTAAATGGTAAGAACGGTCCATTTATAATGTTATAGGGTCAACGATTAATTTGATACGGTGGCGCGTGAAAAGTGAAATCTTGACAGAGTTACTACGAGTCGTCTTGGAAGTTAAATTCGTAAGAAGCAAATTGTATCGATGGTCGATTTAAAGGTTCGAAAAATACCCCTAGGTTGAAACCACGTTCAACCGAGCTATATGACAATTCTTGGTGGTCAAGATCTTTGGTTGTTTGGCGAGCAGAGCTTTCGATTCGTCAGGGCACACGGTAATGCTAGATCAAACAGAAAGAAGATTTCGCAACTTTAGATATTGAAGTTTGCGCGCGTGGCGAGCCGTGCGTAGGCGGATATCCTTGGTAACGATCGGATGTCGTTAGTAAAAATCGACGTAAATGTCGCTTACGAGCGACGATCGTTATAACGCGATACGTACCTGTGAGCGGCCTCCAAACTCTCGACGCTCAACGAGTCGATATAGACGCGAGGCGTGTGCAGAAGCCTCCACGTGAGCGGATTGAAAACAGAGACTCGGTACTCCCACGAAATTTCCACTGATTCCAGTTTGCCAACCACGTCACCGAGCAGCACCACGGTGTGAGTGCTGCCTGGCTCGTAGTACATCGATTGAGAACTGAGCGGCATTCTACCCGACTTCTTTCCATTTTCTCCAATCACTTTAAGCGCAAAAGTTCCAACTTCGCCACCGTGGTCCAGGCTCTCGTTCGTCTTCGAGACGTTGATGACGACTTTGTAATGGCCTCCTGCAGAAGTTTATTCGCCTCTTAACGACTTTGGACGACCGTCGATCTCGTTTCTGTACGTCGTACAATTTGTATACACGACGCTGTATATAAAAAGAAATGTACTACTAACTGCAAAACGGTTTGGCGGATCCAGTCATCGAGTAGACGGACGCGTGATAGTTTCCGGGTTGAGCGTCTAATCCAAACTTGGGACAGTACTGATTCACGCAGTCGAAGCAACTGCCTTCTAGAAACTTGTCCCAAGAGGGGCAAGGAACCGTCAGAAATGGGCAGTCCGTGTTGATACTCTCTATGAAATATTCGTAACTGCGGATGTGATTGCAGCTGACGAATCTCTTTAACCCTGAAATCCACAGTTTCGCCTATTTACCTATTTATTCTTTTCTGAAAAAGATTATGCTCGAGCCTCTCGCAACGGCAGTATCCGAACCTCGCTATCCAAATAACCCGAGGGTTCTACCAGTCGTGCTAGTAACTGGTACTAGTTCAATGCCGTTCTTTTATCTTTTAGGTATCGCGATACGTATCGTAATACGTATTCTCGATATTTAATACAATATTCATCTTTTATTTTCATTTAGTAGAATTCATCGTAGCTCGATAGATACGACAATTCGAATTAGATTCGTAGTAGATTACATCCATTAATTAATTAATTAAGGTTGACAGGCTAATTCGAATTATATTTACGATCGAAAGATACCGTCGCGGACGATCGAGATTGAGAAAGCAAGGGAAGCCAGCTTACCACGGAAGAAGCTGCCGTGTTCCAAGGTGATGAAATTGAGAACACCCTCGTTGCAACCAGGCTGATTGCGACCACCGTTCGGATAGAAATCGATATGCGCGACGGGTTGAGTGATGCCGAGGCCGCCGCTGATAAAAGGATTGCAATCGGTGTGGATAGCTGTGACGAAGGTGGCATCGGTCGGATCGAGCCGAACCATCGTCGACGTGTTGCTGAAATGCGGTTCGGCAGGATCGAGGCCTTGGAACAGAGAAACCAAACGGACGTGAGAAGCTTCGTTGATCGTTGCTGCAACCGTACGCTTTCGTCGCTTTGCCCGTTTCCGTCGCGTTCTACGTGTATTGCGTATACCCTCGCCGTGCAAACGATTTCCCATCGGTCGTAGAATATTCTTAAAACGATGGAGAATTTCGTGGAAAGTTGCTGTCAGAGTTCTAACAGAAGCAGGTAAAGTTTTATAGTTTAGCGATAATCGTCGATAATCTTTCTTCTATCGTTTAACCTTTCGATCTGTTATCTCGTCAGACCGGGCAATCGTTTCCGCCGTTGTTGTGCAACGTTGTTCGCTGTTGTTACGACGATGCACGTAACTATTACGTGACGCTTTATGTTTTCCGAGGCTAATGAACGTAGTATATAGCCAATAACGTACAGTTGCTCACGAAAGTACGTGTCGTGTCGTGTTATCGTACGTTTCAGATGGCTACTTATCGTGGTGGCTGCATACTAATTTTCTACCGCTCGGTTACGTATCAAATATCTTCTCGTACAATAGAACTTTAACAGCGCGCGAAAGCATCGTGTATTTAATTAATTTCAACTATTTCGTTCCATTGAAAAACGATTATTTATATACTCTTTCACGCATTAGCTCGTAATACGCTCGTATTATCTCGCGTATCACCTCGAGCAAAATATCTTGGGATCCTTATCGCCATTTCCCAATTTCCCATTTCCCGTTTCAACTATAAACTCTTTCGTATCTTACGATTAATAAACTATTTACAAGTTGTTCCTTGTCCGCCTCGTCAATCCTTCTCGACTCACCCCTTTAAACGTACTAGGGCTTATTTATTACGTACGCGCAAGGTCCTTCGTATTTCGTTATTAATAAACCGTTCAATGTCCCGATAGAAACCTCCGAGAGGCATCCCGAATCCTCGTCATCCCCTTTCCAAACTCGCCCCTTCGAGCCACCTTCTCCGAGCAACGCCACTTCTTATCCCTACGTGCTGCCTTGTTCCCTCTGTTTACTAAATCTTGTCTTCGGGCGTGTCTTCGACCGCCAATACCCTGTTCATTAGAGCCCCTCGTCAACAACCATCCGTCTGAAACTTCCAACCGTCGAGAAACAGTCCACCCTGTCGCCTCGCGATTCCATCCCGTTCATCGGAAGCCAAGCCTACGGGAGGATCCTGTTTCACCCTCGATTCGCTTTCGTCCTGTGGTTTGCCCGTTCGCCAAAGCGTAGCTCTCGTCGGTTCATGGTGTCCTGGTAATTCCCGATGGGATCGATAGCTTGCGTGACAGTGGTCTGGGTGAATCCGATCGAACGAACCCCTTCTCCGTTACCGCCTTTGGAAAGGGGTTGAGAAAGGGGTGGATCGATCGGAAATTGGAAAAGATTCCCGTGGAACGAACAGGTTTGATTCTGCTCATTGGAGGATCGGTTATGGCGATGGTCCGGGTACGATGGTGGCTGTCAGGGTTGTCGATCGTTCGCCCGTTAAGGGCCGTTATCGGTCGTTAGGGTCGCTTTATTGGACAGTTCGAGTAGGATTCGGAACGTTTCGGGCGGATTTATCGGTTCACGGAGTGAGAGGGATTGGGTTTCTTCGACTTCCGTTTACCGTTCGTTGCGTTACGTTAATTCGCCGCCGCGAACTTTACATTTTATTGTATCGTTTTCTTACGTCGTATTTAGGCGACGTACAAAATTTATCGAGATAAGGTTGTTCGCGTGCAAGTTGCAGCTATCTGTTTTAGCTGTACGTGTACCTTCAGAAATCTTATCTTTCTAATTTGTTCGTCGCAAGGGGACACTATAGATAATCGAAAAAATTCCAAGGAAAATAACGAAAAATAATATTTACGATTGTCGTTCTCCCATGCAGCTATGCGCGTGTGTGTGTGTGTGTGTGTGTGTGTGTTGCTTTTTAATTTATAGAACCGATTATTAGGTTTCCGATTCTTGATGCGAAGTAGGCGGATATACTTTGCTCGTGGAGAACAAAATGGCCGTGAGCCAAGGTTTTCGGTCGTTCTTCTCTTCCTTCCACTGTTACCCTGATCGTTTCTGATTCGATCGGCTATCTTCGTACGTCTCCGTTCGTTCCTCACCGTTGGTGGGGCTAATTTTATTCCACTCGATTGATCGTAGTAGCGTACCGGAACAAGCTTGGAAATCACGTAAAAACGAGACGTCGTGCGAGACGGACGAACGCGTTCGATTCCACGCGGTTCAGCGATATGCACTTTTTATGCTACCTCGATAGCTCGCAGCTTTTATTACATATATATACACGTATAATTATATATCGGTCTTAACGTCGCATCAACTGCGCCTATGTAGTTATCAGCGAAGACGATGCGACGAGAGAGGGTATTTCCAACGAAATTAAGGAAATTTTCTCAAGATTCGTCCAGATTAGTCGGCTCTTTGTCATTCCCATGGAAAGGCGGGTAAGAATCGGCGGTCTAACGATTACAACTTTTCGACTTACCAGTGATCCTTCCAAGTTTATGATCGTACGTCTGCCTTAAGGTGTATCCGATATAGCCGCAAGTATGCGCACCAAGACTGTGCCCTATGCAGTGTATCCTCGTGGAATCCACTCGTCCAACTTCGATCAACTGATAAGCCAAACGAGCCGTCATCGCGCCTACCAATCTTGTGTTGGCCACAGCTTGCGTGTATGGCGGACCCGCTCCAGCGATCCAGTTCACGATCACCACGTTGCCGTCTTCCTTCGTTAATAATTCCTCCATCGTTCTCTGTAGAAAAATTGATCGTAACGATAGTAGAATATTAGTCGTACGAGGCTGAAAGTTCGTTTTTAAAGAAAGTACAGCGAGTCGTTCGAGCAAGATACTCGCCGTCGCTTTCTACGACTTTGAGCCATCTACCTGTCAGGGTACCGACGAAGGAGGACGTTCTGCGAAATTGCTGCGTGACGACGCCAGGTTCCTAGATCGCTTCCGCGACGAAAGATATCGTTCGCTGCGCGTTCCTCCTTCGGAATGGACACCCGTTCGCGATTAGTGGACGAGATGATAGAACGATTCGACGATCGAATCTCGTTTAAAGACGCGGCATTTTCTCGCGGTGAAGATCGTCGGTTGTCCGATGAATGGCTTAAAGTCATATAAAGCAACGGCCGATGCTTCGATCGAACAACCTACGATATTATCTTTTCGAATAAACTTCGAGTTTCAAACTGAAAAATTTGGATTATTCGTTTGTACAGCAAATACACGAAGATATCGATAGACTCACTAGAACTTGAAACGAGGATAACGTGCTTGATCAAGTGCTTACCAGAACCCATGTTTTGTCGCCGTTGTCGAGAAAGCCATGAACGATCAAATAAAGATTCCTATCGTTTTTAAGGGGCGATCTGCGAATAGTTTCGTACTTATCGATTTTAAGTTCGAGTGGCTGTGCCTTATTATCTCGAGTGTAAAGCATGTAACGTGGATTTATGCTGTCCGGGCGAGCCGGAAACGTGGAGACCGGCCTGTTCTCTCCGGACCATGGCGAACCGATGTAGAAGCAGCCGTACGGGTCGAAACATCGCCACATGTACCATTCTATCGAGAAACAAAGGAAACGAATACAGGGAAAAGCTTCCGAAACGCGTCGATTCTTTAACGTTAAAAAGCATATATATGTAAGATTCTTAATAAAAAAAGAAAAGCAAAGCACGAAGAAATTGTTGTTTGGTACGCCTGATTTTTCTTCACGATCTCATCTTTAACGCTTTCTTAAGACGCTACGAAATCTTCTTCGCCGCTAAAATTAGAGTAAAATTACGAAATCGTACGAAATTTACGGAAAGTCGAACGATCCATCAAGTTTGAAATTGATGCTTATCCTTGCGCTAATATCGAACATCGAAAAGCCAAATTTCCCATTCCTTTATCTACTAGAAACATGGCCGTGACTATTTTAAATATCTGTCCATCCAAGACAAGAATAATGACGTTATTTACAATAGATCAATGTTTTAGCAACATCGTCAAAGGTTATCTCCGAGTGTTAACTCGTTATCAGTTCCTCGAAGGCTTCGCCACTGTTTTGTCTTCCAACTGGATTAACGATTATCGTGTATACATACGTATACAGTATGCACAGCGCATACAGTTACGACAATAGGCACGCCACTTTCGATCCAGAGTATGTTCGATTATGTTGGAATATTTTTATTACGATATCCGGTAACTCGTATCGATTCCCAGTGACGAAAGATATTTTTAGAAAATTGTTCTTCCTACTATTATTCGATAGCGATACCGTGCCGCCACGATAAAGTGTCTCGTGTTTTTATTGATTTCTGCGAAATTGAAAAACTTCTTCGTTTACCTGAAATTATTTCATCGGCTCGTATAAAAAGTCTATTTCACGAATCAGCAAATCGCAGAAACCTAATGTTCGTCATTCTTCGTACAACTTTCTTCGTACTTAGCCTTTTAAAGTTTCATCGTGCGAACAATATTTAAACGTGCTAAAATTACAGCTTAAGCTTAGCACGGTAAAGTTACCAAAGACAGCTTGAAAGACGAATTTCACACGATTCGTGTCGATGCTCTACAAAATTAGCTACGTCGTAGAAAGATAATTGCCAAGATAGACTAAACGAACAGAAATTCGTAATAATTATAAAGGAAACGATAAAAATAGAAAGTGATTGGGAAAAGTTGACAGATCGAGACGTCGATAGATTGTTATTTTGTTGCGAGTTTACGTCTCCTATGAGTGTAATTATATCGCGTTCTGAATATCTACTGACGTAAAAGATCCAGACAAATCACGTGACGAGACATATTAATGCGAGGGATGATAATTTCGACAAGTTTCATCTTCGCGAGAATTATTTATCGTTTTTAGAGATGAGCTCATTATCGTCAACATTTCGCAAACCGACACTTTCCCTTTTTCAAAATAATAAAAAAAACTCGACGTACGTCTCGAACGTGTTTCTACAACATGAAAATTTATTTTCTTAGTAGCAGGCCGTCGTACGAATTTATATCGCACGAATCAAACAAGTACGCGAGTATTTGCGGCATAGCCTTATTTTCTAACGAAGCGTCTTTTTATCAGGTTCTACCTTTCTTCGTTTTTTTTTTTTTCTTTTTTTCTTTTGTAGTCGTACGAAAATGACGATACGAAATCTAGTATAGGTACGTCGAGTCCAATTAATTTTATAATCTGTGAAATAGCGCAGAAATACGCGAGTTTATTAACGAAGAGCATCGGTTAAGACGAAATATAATTACGTGGTGTTAATTTTATCGCTGACAAATTATTTTTCATATTTCTCGTTAATAAAGAAAAATTCCAATGTACTCACGATCGTCAAAATCAAATTGGTTTTCTCGTTCTTCCGGTGATAACGTGGTTGTCGTTACGTTCGTGTTGTCGATAGTATTCTCACCAAGCTCGGAACCCACTTTTTCAGGTAACGTCGCGATCATGTTCGCGGTGTACGCGAGTAACATCATCGTCCCGTTCACAAACGACATTTTGTATAATCACGCAACTCTACATAACAATTAACTCGAGCACACAATTTAAATCACTGCCTATCTACGAGAAATTTTACTTATCGAGCGCCAACGTTTTGCCGCACGGTCACTGGACATTTTTCGAAACATATTCTTCCTCTTCTTTCTTCATGTTACCAGATATTTACAGCGATTCCAACGTCTCGCGATCCTATTTCGATTCTATTCGAGAAAGATCCTTTTAAATTCCCGAAAACGAAAGGGAATGAAAATTTTGTCACTGAACAAAGAAACAAAGTCTTCCAGAACTAAGGTCCTCCTTGTTCCGGCGTATCCGATCTTGCCAGCTGATACGCGCAAGTATTTGTTACGTGTATTATATGTGTCAACCGTATATAGAATCGCGCGGCGGCAATGGTATTCGATGAAAAATCGATTGACGCAAAATGGCGATGGGTGGCCGACGGCCGGAACCGATAATTTATCACAAAATAAAATTTCCTGCGCGTTGATATCGAAGTCTTTCGATGCAAATTGTTCTCGCGTTAATTAGCGATGCTTTCGTTCGATATTTGAATTATGGTTCTAATCAAACGTGACCTTGATCTTCTTAGGCAAACTCGCTCCAATCGAGTTCATCAACGTCACTGAATTTTTTCCAGCACCGATCTTCTGTATCGTACATGCGGTATTGCCGATTTCTTGGAAAATGCCGACGACGTTCTCTGAAAACAGTTGCCACTTTTTCTTATTTCGGCAAGCACGGATAAAGAAATATCACTGTCCTGTATTAACTTCGATCCTTAGAAACAGGAACGTTCGGTTTCTCTCAGTATGAAAGGTTTACCGTTTTTTTTCCGAAATCGTATCTTTTGCGAAACTGTAATGTTTATTCACGGAATACGTCATAGTTTACTAATGCTGTAATAATACTTTTAATAATGTAATAATAACCATAATAGCGTGATATCGCTATTCTATAGAAGATAAGTTGACGTCACGAGATAAGTTGAACAAAATTAAAATCGGACATCGCGATCGTTCAAATTTCTAAAGGAGATGAATTTTTGCTTTAGAAGCAGCGATACTTCCTCTTACCTTGAGAAATCACAATGTCGAAATCAGCGCAAGGTTCTTGATTAAGAATCGTTTAAGAATTTAGTTCAACGTCGAGAGCAACTAACTGGTCCGTTCGAGGGTTCAAAGTCACGGACAATCGACTCGTGTAACGGAGGAACGAAGACGAGTTCGGCGTTCGAGCAAGCAACGCGCACTAATCACTGAAAAATGTGTGTACAGCTCCGCTTTATCGCGCCCCACTCTCTCTCTCTCTCTCTCTCTGTCTCTCTCTCTCTCTCTCGATGTCTCGTTGATCCGCTCTCCTCGGTTAGCTTGATCACAAAGTCTTGGACTGAACACAAGGGAGCTTCCTCGCGGAACCGGACAAGCCACTCTACTCTCTTAATCCGTTGGAACAAGGTTGGGTTATTGTTGTGTGGCTCGCGAACGTGTTTCGAGGAATTTGAAGTTTTGCGCAACATTTTAACGAAACTGTCCAAGATTATGTTTCAACGCGTACATATTTGTACGTGCATGTACATTAACGTGTTTCATAAATTACGACGAGAAAATAATTATTTTTATTCGATACTGTTGATGGAACAGGCACAGGTGTCTTATTTTTTCCAAGTTTATTAAATTATGCCTCGATATTACACATGCCTTAATATCGTCCAGAAGGTTTTAGATAGACTTACAGACGTACGTGACAGTTTGGCTGGTTTATGGATTGTAAACACTGAAAAAGGCGGTCAGGCGAGTCTAGCAATTTGCGTTGATTCGCGATGTCGGAACTGCTTCGAACGATGCTCTTGTCGCGAAAGATTACGCTACCTTGCCGCAGGGTAGAATACCAGCGAAAAAACACTTCCGGATAAAAGATTCTGCAGCCCGGAGACTTACTATCCGGAAACTCCAACGAGCCACCTAAGAGCCTCGATAAGTCGAACGAGATACGGTGAAACGTGGTGGAACAGCTGCGAAACAAAAATTCTCTCTACCACGATGCAAGAATACCATCGTGAACCATTGAAAAGGCTTCTGGGGAAACCGGTGAACGAACTGAACGTGGCGAGCGATCGATAAACACGTGGCTGGAGGAACGTCATGGATCGATAGGGGTTCCTTTTAAGCAATTGCCCTTGGTAAGTTGAAACCAATGCGTCTAACATCCCCCATTGCGCAACCCCTGTGTGAAAACAGCAACCTTCTACGCTCTTATACGTTCCTAAAACTCGACACCCCACAGATGTTTCTCGTATTTGCTCGAGGGATGTTGCGAAACCACCCTAAGTATCGCGGCGAACTTTCTCCACGTTCATGAGAGCTTGGTAAGCGAAACGTACGAGGGTTGCATCGTGATTGCTCTGAAACCTGTGAATGACACTTCTGTCATAGGGGTTGCCAGAAAATTTGGACCACTACCTTTTCCTATAGGGGTGCTTTCGCGAGGGACGAAGGACCGGGGGATAACTATGTTCGAAACGGATGGTTCAGGTTGTTAGAGGTAGAGAAGGTCGCGTTAAAAGGAGTTGCACCGTGTTTCTGACGGCTTTTTTTCCCGATTTATTTATTACATAACGGCTTTTTGCCGTCCATCTTTCGCTCCCTGGGTTTTTATCGGGTTTCTTTTATTTTACAGCGGTTAGATAGAGACCGTGCTACGTACGGTTTTTGCCAAGTTTAAACCAAACTGTGCGCGATAAGATACCGAATGAAATTGACAAACGCTCGTTGTTTCTTGTTTAATCAATAAACGCGACTAAGCTCTTGTTATATAATTTCCTACTACGAAAATAAACTTCCTAAATTACCTCGTTCTATCTAATCTCATGCACTTTTTTTATCGAATATTATGTAAATATATAAAATAAGTGTCTAAAATATGTGTCTGTACGGACACGTGTCGGAAACAGATTTGGATATCTTTGGCGCGCTAACGAAAACACGCGAGTATACGCGTATAGATCGAAGAAAACGTGGCTGAGAGTCGAATACGCTTGGTTCTGAGACGAAGGGGCCTTCAGGACCCTTGGAACGCTCCTTCTAACCCCTGTTACCCTGTTACATCGCCCTATCGGATCCCCATTCATTTACGCGAGTATTCGTGACAGGATATCCCTGTAGGATGCGAACGAAAGTGCACACCGTTTTAGAAAATAAATTTTCTTTCGGTCCACAAGCCAATATTCGTATACTTTTATTGAAAACACTCTTAGAATTTATTCGATTGTTCCAACAATCTGGACGTAGAGAAAAATGATCTTATAATTACCAACGTTTCGCTAGATTGGATGAGATAACTTTTCGTACCTAGGTAATTCGAAAATCGGCACGTATCCCCAATTCACAGAATTTTATCGACGCTTTCGATCAAACCCTCTGTCGATTTTTTGTACATACGTGACGAGTTCGAAAAAGGAACGTTATCGAAAGAGTAGGAAATTTCAGATAACACCTTGACCTATGATTTTTACTGTAACGTGCTGTCCGCTGATACGCTAACGAACGTTCATCGTAATAAATCGTGTCGTAAACTCTACCAAAGTTGTTTTCATTTTTACGTAGATAAGCTTGCGATAGAGACCAGGAAAAGATCAAGAATAAAAGGTATTATAAACATAGGGAAACGAAGCGTGATTGCGCACAGAAGAAAATATTGAAAAATCGATCGTTGAACCATTAATAATAAACGTATATACAACTTTTCCTAATTTACCCCTTGTTCGATTTTTATATGAAACTTGATATACTTTATGGAATTTAACGATGTTGTAATTTGATCGTAATAATCTTTCATTCTTGTGTCAAATTTGGTAAATCTCGTACCCTTGTCGGCAAATACTCTTAACATCCTACCTGTACCTAATGGCTAAGAAACTCTAGTTTACGATCTTTTAAATTCACTCGCGAGCGATACGACCACGTGTAACGATATAAAAATATTTCAATTGCTGTTTGAACAAAGAACGAATAAAGATAATAGATATAAAATTCGTAATTCGAATTCGTAATTCGATTGAAATTACAAAAGTTCGGCACATCGGCGTTATCCGCTCTCAACTATCGATCGTCGTTCTCCAGGAAGTAGGTAAGCAAGTTACTCCCTTAAATTCACTTTGAGTCCTCCGTGTGTTCATAAAGCCCTGTTCTCAATACCGACACGTGTCCGTTCAGTGTCGCGTAGAGCGTTTCACGTATACTGTCTCGAACATGTAACGACACAACGCGACGAATATGAATTTAGTGGTAGCGAATTTCCTCAACGTCGCTAAATTGCAAATTCAACTTTTTCGTATCGAACTGATAATTCATATATATGGTTATTGATCGCGTAAACAATGTAATTAATATCGATTAGTAACTGTAAAAGATTTATATCATAAGCGGTTGTCGTACAGCGACAAAACCGATCGATCGGACAACGACACGACGTCGAACGATATCACGATATCAAAGAAGAAAAAAAGTGCAAATTTTGATGCGAAATTTAAGGCTGAAAAAATTCGTACGATGTAATAAGTAGAAATACAGAAAATGTCCAACACGTAGTAAATCGTTCTTATTTTTAATCGTCGAAACAAGTTTCTATTTGGATCCTGCTACTTTGCTAGTTTTTATTGAAATATAAATTTCTATTCAATTTCTCGCTGTCCGGGATCTGCACGTTTCATCGTAAATACTTAAAAAATTCGTAGAATTTCTATGGTTGTTGGTGCGGCGCCATGTTTTGGACCACGGCCATTGCTCCGTGGCCCTTTTGGTGGTGATCACGTGACAGTGTCCACGGTCATGGTCCCTAAAAGACTTGTCGTCGTCTTCTAACATCCTGTGAACTCGGCCCTTTGTGAAACGTCCCCAAAGGGTTAAATAATTCCGCCTAATTTCACGACGATATTACATCGTACACGCCCTTTATCGAAATTGTCGTCCGAATACCAAAGGGAAGTCGACTGGTGACACCGACTAGGAGAACATGCCTTCGAATCGGTGTCCTCGACCAGCTATGTAACGCCATAATTGTCCGAGCATCCCTTCTAACTGGCAGACGAATAGAGAGACTTTATTAAAATTTATATCGATTCTTACGTTGATATTAACTTTCTATCGATTCTTTGAATTGTTACAGGTGGCCGTGGTTCGCTTGTAAAATTGGTAACGCAACGATCGATTATAATAATCGATAGTGCAATGATAATTAGGTAATTAATTAGGTAATTCCGGCACCGAGGGCCGATTTACCTTCGAACAATCGAGAACAAGTTTTATCGTTCAATTTCATAATTTTTTTTTTCAAACACCCGGTACGTTGATTTATCTCTTCGGATGATCGTTTCCGGTGTTTAAGCGTTTATCGTATCCGTTCGCGTGTTTTAATATCTCGTTGTCGTAGTCGTTCACCGTCGGTTCGTTAAGTTACGGGATGGTCGACCGCAACCTGTAATTCGTCATTTACGTCATTTACGAGGTTTTGCGTCTAAGAATTTCTCAAAGCCCAGGAAAAAGGATGAAAATCACTCGTAGCGAGGCCCTGGCTGTAGAATATACAAATATCTTCCTCTTTTTCTTACTATCCATACATTTGTCTGTATCTGTCTTACGTAGAGGGAGGTTGTCGCGGATCGAGTCCTTTTGCAGGATTCTCAAAGGGCTACGGCGAGATGAGACACAACCAGTCCTTTCCTCATGGTTTCCTAGTAAAAGTGCGTAGGCGTATGCCCTTTAGGGACCAACGGTCCTCGTTTTCCCATAAAAGGGCTTCCTCGTCCTCCGACGGCGTCCCATTCAATTTTCGGCCAGCATCTCGTCTTCGTTTTATACGTTCCTGCTTCCAAAGTTTGTGTTCGACTCGTTATAACCTAAAACACTAACAACTAACTGCTAGCCTTCGAATCTTTTCACGCATCTTCGAACTTGCATAATTACAAACGTTACAAACTTAGTTACAGTACAAGTACGTATGAGATTAATGAAATACCTGTGAAACGTACAAAATCCAAAGATTTAGCTGATCACACGTATCTCCACCCAAGTTTCGTTTCTTTGACCGCGTTCGACACAAATTTTCCTGATTGTAATTAAAAGTCGGCGATAAAGATTAATTAACGAAAATTTGCACGATTTCAAAATGAACGTAAAATAAAATATCAACAAATTAAGCGAAATAAATGAAAGAAATCGATAAATCATTTCTAACGTCTTTTCCATTTCCTATGAGCGGTTTTTGAAACGCGTTTGTAGGATCGCTGCGCGCTCAGCGGAGAAAGAGAACGTTAATGGACAGCGTCAGCTTCGTTTCTATAACGGAGGGTGATTTACTTCCGCCTGATTATGAGCGTAGAGGGGATGGAGGGCTCGTTTAACTTCGATCCGGCCAGAATTTTTTTTCCACCGACTTCCGGAAGCATCGACCAGGAAACCATGAACCGATGGCATTCGCCCGACAACGCGATTGGTCACGCGCATTAACATATCATTTTCCACGATCGATATTTCCTTGTGTACATGTACATAAACGAAATACGCAGTGTTCGATTATATTTAACGTCGCGATATTTACGTTACATTTATTTAACGATAACGATAGTTCCGTTATTTACAGATATCCACGATTAAACCAAATTTTAATAATTATGTACGATAATTATAATTAAAAAAATAGCGAGAGCGACAATTTGTAAAGTTATCGTATTTTATCGTTGAAATACGTATAAATTCCGCGCTATGGAACTTAATTTAATTTCAATGGAAAATTTGATTTTTTAATAGGAACAACATGTGCCTGTGCAATAAAATAGTTTTCGTACAGAACGAAGACCGCGTGTGTTAAGTACACGGACAAACGTGGTGAAAATCGCCGAGCTATTTTTTTTTTTTCTCACTGTTTGGAATATCGTGGAATCAGGAAATCATAGAGACGCCAAAGCCGGCCAGGAATGGTGTCCCGCGCAGGAAGCGGTCTGGTGTGACATTGGTCAAAAGGACGTAAAACGCGTCATAAAACGCGTTCGCCTGGTAGGGAAACAAGACAACTCGCACAGGAATCAACGGTATTAGGGAACCATGGATTTGTAAGGTTTTGTTATTTCCGAGCAAGACGCTCTCTACTCGTAAGTGGAATAAGAATACGGATTCTGTTGTAATCCGTACAAGTACATATTTGGACGTTGAGTATCGGGACGCTTTGTGATATTCATCTAAATCGAACGTTTTTTTTATTGTTTCAATCGTCTTTTAATTGTTTTATTAAAGTTCTGTTAATTCGTTCGTAGTCATACGTGCTTCGTTATATAAAATACGATATTTGTTGGAGTATCGCGGTAATAATAGCAACGAGTAGGTATCCTCGTATCGGATCGTTCCATGAGATACGCGGTCGTTGCTTTTCGTATACTACTAAACGAAGATAAACAATTTCCTCTTGGCGATCGATCAGCGCTGAATTTTCTCTACTTTTGCAATTCGTTATCCTTCTCTATTAAGTTTTCAATTGCAAATTGTTTAAAACACCGATAGTAACAACCGTCGTTGATTGAAACTAAACTCTCGAAAGAGCCGCGTTACTGTCACGACCACTGGGCCATACTGATGCAGGAACGATCTACTTGCTTCCTTTGCCGTTCCACTGGGCATCTGCTCGTTACGCTACGTGTTACGCTTCCTCCTAACCTTCCCTCGAATTCGCCTGATAAACGCTACCAAGCGCAACCAGGAAGTCGCCGTACCAAGCGTCGTCGCTCGACTCGGAATTAAAACGCGGCTGCCTGACCTCCGACAAGCTCATGCCGCCCTAATACCGTTGACATCTGCGCGATTTATCTTTCTTCAGCCGGGACAAATTGAATTTACCTCGCGGGCAGGGTGGGGCTCGTCCGTCATTCTTCCGACTTATCGGCCGCTATACGCGGCTTCATACTCTCCTAATAGCGCGTGTGCTCGCACTATAAAAACAAAACCACGTCGAACATGCCACGACAGGTGAATCGAGGGAACGTGCGTGCACACGGGTGGACAGGTGTCCGGCGAGCGTGTATGAAATCGACGACAAACGTTCGATGCCGATGTACGCTGGCACCTTTCAGGGGACCAGAAGGTTGCCCTGCTGGAATATAGTCGACGCGTTTCGCGTTATGCTCGCCTGTTGACGCTCGTGTCTATTCGTCTCTGTCCGTGCGACAAGCGAGCATAATTTACGAGGTCCGCGACCTCCGTATCTGCCGTCCTAGTAGCCGGGAATGAGGCGCTAAAGCGAGGAACGCGGCTGTAAAATGGAGGAGGATTAAGCGTTCTTCGAGAACAGAAGATCATGACGCGCAGAGACTCGCGGGTCAACGCGGACTTGAACAACACAGCGGCGCCTCTTAACGCGGCGGCACGTATTATTACGGTACATGGTTATTTACGTATGTAAACGCGTCCTTTTTAAAATCGGACATTTCGTACGAAAATGGGGCGAGAGAAACGTAATAAGCAAGTTTCGTCGAATTTCTGACTGATTTTAGTACGACGTAATCGAAAACGAAAGCGAAATGTTAAGTTCGGAGACGTAAGTGCTTTACGAACAGCTGTCGAGTTGACGATGTTTCGTGAAAACCAGATCAAACGTACATAGCGATGTATGTTCGGTACTCTGCCATTATCATTGATAATATTGGTTCGACGAAGAAGCTTGAGCATGAAGACAAGACGTAGATGGAAAGATGACGCAAAAGAGATGGCAATATACAACAATAATCGTAGAATAGGCGAAACGATGAAAAGTATGCAAGTACTCGCGTAAGACGTTAAGCTTTCTTACTAAACGCGAAAATTGCCATAGTATCCTGCTACGATCGTCGTCGAATCAATCACCGGCAACGATGACAGCCGAACACCGTTAAGTATCAGGACTCTATAAACGGCGAGTAATTTGCAGAAACCAGGTGCAAGGAGTGAATGATCACGGTGGAGTTAACATTCGAAAGGAACAAACGAGACGAGAAACCATTTTCACGTACGTACGAACAAACGCTTCCGTTCGCCAACTTACCCAACCACGATCGATATTACATATTCGTTCAGCGGCACGTGTCATCATCGTGTTACCACCGAATGGTAACGGTATAGTCAGCGCAAGCGACTTTAACGTTTCCATTTCGTCGAACATAAGCGCAAAACGCAACGCGGAGAAGCGTCTCGTCCGAACACGATGCAAACGGGTTGTGAAAGTGGTGTCTTGGGACGAACCAAGAAAGCTGAGGACAATAGAGCAACTCCTCTACGAGACAGGGTAATATGAGACGTAGAAATCCGTTCGATGGCGAAGGAAAACCAACAGCCGCGACAATTCGTAGAGAACAAAAGAATGTTGGGGTGCTGTAACAGGACAGCATGTTCGGAGCACCACTTGTCACCATCGATCCGTCACATTTGCGTATGACAGTGCCTCGTTGCTATACGAATAAACCTCGATGCTTTTCTTTTTCTCCGTCTTCAACTTCGTTTCTGATCAATTTTTTACTCTTTGAGAAACCTCTAGACGTATTTATACTCTGGAACATTTCAAAATACTGTATTACGTGTACGAGGCTCGGCCAAAGATAAATCGAACTTTGTTCGTAACTTTATATTTCAGTAAATTTAAAAAAAAGAAAAAGAAAACAAACAATCGAGTTACTTTTCCGTGTACGTTCCGCTCTTCTTTATCCTTCGCCGCTAGATTGGTAATTTGTTCATTCCAGTGGAAAGTGGAGGGCTCGGATAGTTCCTCGGTGCTGTTGAAGGAACGTTGTCCACCGAACGTCCTTTTAACCGGTCGCGATTTCACCGAACTTTAATTCCTTCCGAATGATCGAACCTACACGTTGCAATTTATGCAACGTTTCAGTAGGTTTTGCGCCCTCAATGGATAAAACTTTCTTTTTTTTTTTTTTACTATCGAAATAAACGGAGCACCACGCGGCGATGAATTGTCTTTTAAGACACGCGTATTTGATAAGCGACATTGTACGAATGTGCCACGCGTAATTCGTTCAACATCTGACCGATCACTCGTACTACGGTAAATCCTCCTATAAAATGGTTAATTTGTTCCGTGGTGTATCTAAACCGTGTTACAAGAATATTGTCGTTGTAGGAGGAGATAGCAATTTGTTACAATTCACGCCGACCACACTCCTTGACAACGCTGACGAGACACTTCGACAACCTTGACAACACTGAAAGCTCTCTGGCAACGTTAAAGCTCCGCTGGCGACTCAAACCCCTCAACTCGCTAACGGCTACCTTTTATACCCTGGCTCCGGTATACCTGGCCCGCACATGTCCCACGGTCAAGTAGACCCTTTTAGTTACCCAGGGCTTTTCCCGATAATGCGCTATATACCTGGCCCGCACATGTCCCACGGTCAAGTAGACCCTCTTAGTTACCCAGGGCTTTTCCCGATAATGCGCTATATACCTGGCCCGCACATGTCCCACGGTCAAGTAGACCCTCCTAGTTACCCAGGGCTTTTCCCGATAATGCGCTATATACCTGGCCCGCACNCTTAGTTACCCAGGGCTTTTCCCGATAATGCGCTATATACCTGGCCCGCACATGTCCCACGGTCAAGTAGACCCTCTTAGTTACCCAGGGCTTTTCCCGATAATGCGCTATATACCTGGCCCGCACATGTCCCACGGTCAAGTAGACCCTCTTAGTTACCCAGGGCTTTTCCCGATAATGCGCTATATACCTGGCCCGCACATGTCCCACGGTCAAGTAGACCCTCTTAGTTACCCAGGGCTTTTCCCGATAATACGCTACATACCTGGCCCGCACATGTCCCATTCAATTAAACGTTAAATAGACCTTCTTAATTAATCAGAGTTTTCCCCCGATACCGCAGTACCGTATAATATATCTGTCGGAGAAGACAGGACACCGGACCTTCCCTTCGACGTCATTAAAGCAGAGACAACGAGCTTAGGCTCGAGGTGGCCGCTGGCCGCCTAGCGTAGCCACGGTCAACGGGATGAACGTTGTACCGAGCAGCAGTATAAAACAACGGTACCGACCTCGCTAAAAAGTAACAGACACAAAACCGATTCTTTCGAAAGGAGGATCGCCAAATATCGATGCACTCCTCGGTAAACACTTAGCCAGCCGCGTACGACACTTCCCGTTAGAACGGCTAATAACCTTTTTATAACCTCCAATATAACAATTAACAAATCAGCAACAGCGCCCATTCCCCTCTTCCCGAGCGGAGGTTTTCCTTGACGAATCAAATGACCTCGCGCCTTTAGAGACACACCCACCATAGTTCTCCTCTGCAACGTCGACGTGACGGGAAGTCATTCTTCTGGTAGGATCGTGTTGACGAGTATCTGGCACCTGGAGAGGAACGACTGCCCCGAGAACAGAAGTCCTTCTTGTACCACTGGCAAGTAGAGTACGCTCGATTTCGACTTGGAAGTATATCGCATCTGTTATCCCGTTGGTCGTGGATTCGCTGACGAACTTGGGCTCATTGTCGCCGGTATATCTTCGCCGCTACTATCCGCTCACTTTGCGTCATCCGTGTCAGCGCTAACAACCATCCCAGATATACAATGGATAGCGCGAGTGGAGATTCTTTACCCGCCTTCGGCCCTAACCCCAACCTCAACGCCAATCCGAAATATCTATAAATCTCGAATTGTATTCATATATTATACTGCCATCCGCGACAAGCTTCTTGCATGAAACAAGCGTATATAGGCTTAATGCTATAAATGTACGGGGCTAACGTTCACTTCTAACGACAAAATCATCGTTATGTTCGTCATTTTAGGTGGAGGGGCGAATGAATTAATTGGTCGCGGGTTCCATGCTTTAAAAGGGGATTCTAATTCCATCGTTTCGCTCGAACGAGTTCGGATAAAAAGGAATGCGGTGACAGCGATCAGGAAGCTATAACGGCGGAGAATCTTGCTCATTTCGCGTGTTCTCTCTTTAGTCGTTGTCCGTCGGATGGAAATTCGCGACGATCGGGCAGGTTCAGGTTGTTCGTTCCACGCATTCGCCGGAAATCGTAGGAGACGTACGCGCCGAGAAACGAGAACGGGTTGTGGGCGGTGACGGAACATTCATAGAAACTCTATCCGGCCCTCAGAGAGGCGAGGAGGTCAATCGGCATTTACTTCCCCTTTTACGACTGCGAACAGTCGCTAATTCTGGCCAAACTTTCGTCATCGCTTCGATCGGTCGAACCGTTTCATCGATTCTCTCTCCTTCTCTTTTCTTTCCGATAGTACGAAGCGAAGTTCTTCCAATCCGGAATTTCATAACGTCGAACAACGTTTCGATACTATTTATTATAATTACTATACTTCTGTTTAATAACAAGGCCAATTTCTATGATTTATTTTTTTTTTTTTTTTTTTTTACGTATTTCAGGATTTTTCAGTCGCTAATTGCTCGTATAAAACGTACAGCAGGCGATCTTTGAAGGAAAATAGAAACAACGTTTCCATCCCCTTTGTTCCCCAAACGTATAGGGGAAGATGTTACTACCACCTATCGCCCTATGTATCCCTAGCAACTTTCTCAATTTCTCTTTGTTCGCGAAATATCGTTATAGCCCGTTATACACTTTGATTAACTCCCTTTGTACCTCATTCTATAACGTCGAAGGAAATAACGCTTTACCTAAATCAAAAAGCGTTTCTCTCGCAAACCCAAATGTAATCTCTGTACCACGTCAGTTAGTAGTCCCCATCGACGTAACACGAATACGTCGAACCATTCGAAATTCGTTACACCAAACAAACGAAACAACTTGGCATAATCACCGACGTTTTGATTCTTTTTTACGAACGAGTTCAACGATTCGATAAGAATCAAACGGTTCGACCGATCTCCGATAATCGCGACTGCCTACTTATCGAAGCACCAGCAATCGATCGATCGAAGCGTTTGCGTGATTCGTCCCACACGACGATCGGCCGTAATTATGATCGAATCGTAACGTACGCGTTTTCGCACGAGCACGTTACGTTACATAAACAACGCGACGGTGTCAAGAAAAAAA